>JAGFVP010000103.1:0-91701 GCA_021031095.1 Bathelium albidoporum
GTGCAGGTTATCCAAGTGGGGGCGAGGGCGGGGGCGGTGGTGGGAATTCGACTGGGCCGGCAGGTGGAGCGAACGGAGGGTACCCCGGCGGAAGTGGCGGTGCTGGGGCCGCTGCTGGAAATGCGACTGGAGCTGCAGGCGGGGCCGGTCCAGGAAACGCGACTGCTGGCGGTGCAGGTGGAGGAACGAATGTTATGGCAGCGGGTAGCGCGGGCGGGAACTTGACGACCAACAACTCGACCGGATCTGGAGGATATGGAGCTTCAGGAAATGGTGGAGGGTACGGAGGTCAAAAGAATGGTAACTCTGGAGGCTATGGAGCTAATCCAGCAGCCAGTCCGGGGTCTAGTCCCGGTGCGACTGGTGCCGGAGAGACGGCTCTAACAAATCCCACGCCGGCTGTGAGTTCAAGTCCAAACGCCTCGACAACGACCTCAGATGGGAATGGGTTTGAATCAGGGATTTCGTCCTTTTTGACACATGCTCAAAACTTCTCGGATCCACTGACAGACAGTATGAAGAATCCGTTGACAGCGCCCGCGAGCCTTGCAAGTCATGCTGCAAGCGCTGTTGGTGAAGGTGAAGGTAAGGTTTCTTCTGCTGCGAGTGCTGTCGACTCTCATGTTGAGTCCGACGCTTCCAAGCTGGGCTCTGCTGCGGCAGATATTAGCAGTTGGTTCAGAGCCTAAGCCTAATATGAGTTGGACTGGAAGATGATGTTCCCGAGAACACACTTACACTGGCAAGAGCACGAATCTTAGTTTCCCGGGAAGAATACTTTGCTATTTAGCTATATTGAGGAGTTAGCCTTTACTGTAATGTTAAAAATGCAATACTATCTTTGCAACATCTGAGCTCTAGGTACGAACCGTTCATCTTACTGAGATTTTCACTCCGCTCTTTAAGTGGATGCTAATGTTGTCGAGTATCTCTTCAATTTAAACATCACCGGTATCATCTCAGGAATTCCGAACCGAGTGAAGTTGATTGAAAACAAAGTAAGATTCATCTTGAGGTTGTACTGTTTCGATCAGCTCTTGCAAGATTTCTCACTCGTAATTTCAATCCTGTGGCTCAACAAACGATTCTCACAGCTTTCATTCACTTCGAAGAGGCGTGCTGGAAAGTGATAGAAGTTCCCAATTCATCTGATCATTTCCCGTTCTTACTCTGACGGTGATACAAATGTACATCACTAAAAGGATCAGTTTCAGCCTTCCTTCGGTCCAGCGACTACCACAAGCGTCTATGTTCCCTCTTGGTGGAGTCCAATACTCCCGAACCTTGCTTCGGCGTGGCAGAACCACGCCAACAAACAACCAAGTCTTTGAGACAACCCTGGTTCACTTTACCTGCGCTTCGGATTGCTCGGTTACAGGTACTTTGGACTCGTAATGTGCTTTCCGCCGACTGCAGGCACGAAGCTGTTATTTATAGCTCTTACAGAGGCCTGGATCCAACCGTTGCCTCTCCAATCCATCAGTAAGTCGATACTGAAGTCGCCCAACGCTTTAGTAAAGGTTTGTGTTGGCCTAAATGACATTAATTCGCCTCTGATTTTCTTGGAGGACCCAGGATTGATTCAACGCGCTACAAGGCGAACGTATCACTGCGCGGTCGTTGACGTCAACCTAAACTTGTACACGTAATCTTCCGCAACGACGAGCCATCGATTCGAACGCTTTCAACAGTGTCAGTTCTGAGTGCTGGACTGATGAGAGTAGCAGGCTATAATGGCAGGAAATATACCAAATTCCTTGAGCTTGCGCACCGAAGACGACGATGAAGAGTTTTTTCACGACAACTTAAACCCAACGATCAAAGAGGAACCCTCTTCGCCAATCTCATCGCCGATGGGGTGTCTCGGACAGTCGAATTTGCCAAGTTCTAGCCCGCACGGGCTTCCCGAATACGAACCACAGACGAAGCCCGAAACAAAGTTCAAGAGAAAGCCTCGGGGTAATCGCAAACGCATTTCCAGGACATTGAGGGACCTATTCCAGCGCCCTTCCGGATGCACTCGAGAAGATTTTCAAGATCGGATGAGTCAAATAACCAAGGCCCGTAGAACAGAGTTGAACGCCGTTAGAAACCGGATGAGGAGCCTCCACGGCGATTTCGAGAGTGCCATGGGGCTTGAATGTGCAAGACATATGCGCTCAAAGGTAGAAACTGAAATCACTTACAAAACGATTCATGATGGAACTCATTTTCCACTTGTTGCAACAAGATTAGGCCTTATACCAAGGGTAGAAGCTCATAGAACGCCAACCTCAAAGGTCCAAGACTATGATGAGAAACGATATCTGCTATCCACACCACCAGACTGTCAAGTAAACACGCTCTTTGGTGGAAAGCGAGATCTATTAGATCGTGTTGAAATGCAGCAGCCGCAGCCCGGCCCCAATGTTTGCTGTGGAAAGGTTAGTGACGGTATGTTGACCATCTTTCGAGACTCTCCGTGTGCTGAGCAAGAATATGTATGCTGATAGCATACATGTATCCAAAGATAACTCATTGCCGTTCGATAAGCCCACTATCATACTACCAAGTATTTGTTGGACGGGAGAATGGCAAAATTTGGAGCTCAGCTTTCATACATTGCATCGAGAAACACAGGAGGAGCGTCAAGGTATCCGACTTCACGAAGAGCAAGAAGTTCGGGAAAGTCCAATAGGAGATGCATTGGCAAGAAGCAATCGTCTTTTGGATACCATGCTCAGAGAACCACTACTCAGAAGTGAAATGGAGTTGGGAAAGAGTCAAACGGAGGAGAAGTAGGCGCGCTGCCAACAGATGGAACCGGAATCGATTGAGATGGCTGTCGAGAAGAATAAGATAGTATTAACGCATGACGGAAGCTCATGCCAAGAACAGGCGGAACTTCTGGAGGAGCTTGGCGGTTATATCGTATCGCTTAAGCTCTCTTGGGTCGAGATGTCGATGGTGGAACCAGAAAACACGAGGCGGAAGAGATCAGGCTGAGGATAAGTGTGATACGGACTGGCTTTGCTTCATCTCGCTTTCCAAGCGTAGCGTTCGTGAGGTCGGTACGTTCTACTTGCGCATTTGCTCGCGCCCAAAAAAGGGTTCGATGTTATGAAAAGATGTGAACCTGCGATATTTTACAACAAGTATTAGCTAATATCATCTAACAGTTGACTCCTTCATCTCCCTCCTTCGCTGCTCGACCTCAGTCGCAAGTCGCTTCTGCTCAGCAATCGCTTTGTCTTTTTGCTCCGCTTTCGCCCTACATAACATATTAGCTCACGTGCGGGGATAGATTCAACGCCAATACGCACTTCTGACGCATCTCTTCAGCAGCGAACCAAACTGGATGACATTAGCTTCAGCAGCACTTTGCAAAGGTCGAGGCATAGGCATACTCTGCTTGTCCGACTTGGACCATTCTTTCAATTTATTCACATAGTCATCAAACTCTTGCTGCCGAGCCTCACGTGTCTCTAACGAACGCTTTTGGAGCTCTGGATTGTATCGCTATGCAGAAAATGTCAAGACAGCCAGCAGACGGGTGATAACGAAACAGGCAGAGCGCTTCACCTTGAAAAGCTCTTCTTCAGTCGGCATGACATAGTAGACAAGAGCTGGCCCACCGATGCATAGAGCAACTGAGCTACGCATCAAAGCAACGTCATTATACAACTGTGGGACAGAGGCAATAACTACTATGACAAGATTGTAGCCAGCCCCAGCGGACGGGTACTTACACGGTAGCCATCTTGACCCATGTCCCAAGGCGCGGCATGATGGCGAGTAGGGAATCAGATAAGCCGATGAGAAGAGAAATGGCGATCTTTCGCGATCAAAGCCACGAAAAGGCGAAGGCGATGGAGTCAAGTCTTAGTCAAAGTCACGCCACAGATGACTGCGCCACGACTAAAGGAAGGCTGTGGCTCACGGGCTAGCGTGGCTTGGTGGAGTGTGCGCGGGATGGACGCGACGGGACGGAGAGCAAATAATTCGAACTGCTCCACCGTACTTCCATATATTATTGCACAGTATGGCATCGTAATGGCACGGGTAGGTGCTATTGTCCTGGACAGGGTAAGCCCTTCCAGAGCTGAAACTCGACCTCGTCACATCCAGCTGGCCCAACCAATCCCCTCCCCCGTCCGGCTGCTTGAGCCTTGTGGCGTTCATAGGAAGAGGATCCGTCCCGCCATCTACGACTCGATGTTGCTTGCTTCCCCTTGGGACTAATGACTTACGCCGTGCCTGTCCTTGTTTCTGCGACTTGCTTCTTGGGCCTGGGATTTCCTCCTCGCCCAGATTGAACAGCTACTTCGTCCAGCTGGCTCACTCTGCGCCCTTACGCTCGTTTGGTCCCACTCCTCCTTCCAAGTCTTTTGCTCGTGCCGCTTGTTGAAAGTCGCGCTGATTTAATTCTCACTCCCACTCTCATGACCCTTGGACCCGCGCTGGCGCCTTCCTCGACATACCAAATATAATAGTTCTTTGAAAGCCAAGGTCTACAACGCTCTCTGATCTAAGCATTGCAGGAACTCCACCTATGGCGCACAATCAGCAATCACCGTATCAGCCACCAAACGGCCGCTACTACAGCAGCAAAGCCTCGGGAGCGCAGCCTGCTCCTCGTTTCGCTCCCCAACCACAGCCTCGCCGAGTGCCGCCTGTACAGCAACAATATCATCCGAATGCCGGAGGCCATGAACAAAGCCAACAAAATTACTCAGGCAACCCCCAATACCATTACGATCAAAATGACTCAGGGAGATACGTGAGCAATGATTTCGATATCTCCGGTAATGGAGGCTACGGAGACTACAGGCAGGGTGTCTATGAAGGTTACAGGCAAGGTTATGATGACGAATATGGAAACGAAGCATACAACAGTCGAAATTATTCCAACAGCCATAGTAACCCATCAACACACGGTGCAATAAGCAGCGTGAACGGGCAATATCAGCAAACATTGCCTGCATATCCAATCCGCGACGGTGATCAACGTGGATCACCTCTGCCACAGGAAATGCCACAACAGCAAGGCACGTACCAGCAAAGATCAGCATTGACATCGCCGCCACCTCAGCAAGGAGAGATACTCAATGATGCACCCCATAGGCCAGGTTATTGGAGATCGCGGAGCGATGGCCCAGGTGACAGAGGTCGCCCGCCGCCCCCTCAAACTCAACAACGGTCACAAGAGCAACAACGTAATCCTCGGGAAAGATCCAAACCCCGTCAGTTCTGCATTCACACCGTATTATGAACGTCGTGATTTGTTGCTAATGGGATGCCACAGGCAAACCGCTCATCGAACAAGCTTCTCCGGACGCGTTGGCCTGGGATAATCCGTTTCCCACGTTTCCAATAAAGAAGCCAGCGAAAAACAGCGCAGACACGATTGATGACAGGATGGCCAAAGCTTCTCTACAGCCGGCTCGTCACAGTGAGGATCTACCACGTCCGCCCATGACATCTCCGGATCAAACCCGTCCCAGTCTCGACGGCCACTCACAGAAGCAGAAATTTTCCAACAATCCGATGCTGGCGAAGGAGCCTGGAATGCATCGTGGGGAGTCCGAGCGTGATTATGCACACAATATTCAAAGCGGACAACCAATCCCGGGCAACGGTCCTGTGACCAGTGCGCATCCTCCAAGTCGAAATCAACCGCCACCGATTCAAACGCAAAGTGTCCCTCGACCTTCTCAGCAGAACCCCAGCTCGGCAACAGAGCCACGCTTGAAGAATCTCATGGATCGATCCATGACAACACCGCCTGAAGCCATACCACGCGCTCAACCAGTGTTTGTTCCTGGCTTCGGACAGGGTACAAGTTATCACGGGCCAGACAGTCCCAGTTTTATCCCTCGCGGGTATCAGAGCCTTTCTCCCCGACCACAAGGGTCAATTGTGCAGCAGACGCGCAATCCCAATACCCGTCCTCCGCCCTTTTCACCTGACGATCATCACAGTGGTCACATGAGGCATGATACAATCGAGGAAGTCTATAATGGCTATTACGATAACCACCAATACGGTGACAAAATTTCGCTAGTGCGAGACAGAGAAGCCGAAATTGAGGCAGAAATGCCTAACTTTGATGATCCATTGGGTGAGCGTGACAGGTCAAAAGTTCCTTCGAACCCGATCATGTCGACTTCACCTCCAAATAATGGAAGGCCTGGACCAGACTTTTATAAACAAGCTCGCGCTCAAAAATCGCAGCCGGATTTACAATCCCAAGCTCGGGCAGTCCAGGGACAAGAAAGTGGCATTTCAGCGACAACCAATCTCCCAAATCGCGGATTGGGAGATGGCGCAGGCTCACCTCCATACCAGCAGAGCAACAACATCTATTCTCGGCCAGCCTACACTGCTTTGGCACAGAGCAAAGGACCTGTTGCTCCGCAAGTAGCAACTGCTCCGTCGGCCTTCCCGCCTCGTCAAACCAACACACCTCAAGGACGACATACGCAAAGCCCAGTCTCTCCACACCAGCCTCCGCTGAATCGTTATCAGACCAACCATAGTCAGCGATCGGATCCGGGCCCTGGATACGAAGTCTCCTCTGTGGATACTAACATATATCAAAGGCCGGCCACCGCGCAGACGGGTCGGCCTTCATTTGATCAACAACCGCCGAATCCGGACGCGCTCCCTGAGCATCCGACCCCCGCTCAGACTTACCCACCTGGGCGACCCGGTTTGCCTCACAACATGACTGGCTTGCCCCAAAACCGACCCGCTCCTGTCCGCCAGTACAATCGAATTAACACAGCCGTACCAACCGCGACAAGTCAGATATCACCGCAGACGCCAAGGACACGTACAGCAGATGAACGACGTCGATCGGTGCCCATAACGCCACAAGAGCTGGATCGCCTCCGTGCCGCAGCCAAAGCCAATCCTTCGGACCAAAAATTGCGTCTTCGTTTTGCCAAGAAACTTGTCGAAGCTGCTGCCATCCTCGCGGATGAAGGCGGTCGTGCAGATGCAAGAACACGAGATAAAAATCGGGAACGCTACATCCTCGACGCATACAAAGAAGTTAAAAGGCTGGCTTCGCAAGGCTATCCCGAGGCCCAGTTTTATCTCGCGGACTGCTACGGCCAAGGTGCATTGGGACTACAGGTCGATACTAAGGAGGCATTCACCCTCTATCAGGCAGCTGCGAAAGCCGGGCATGCGTCCAGCGCATACAGAACCGCCGTCTGTTGCGAGATGGGTCCCGAAGACGGCGGCGGCACGCGGAAAGATCCTATAAAGGCAGTGCAGTGGTATAAGCGTGGTGCGTCTCTAGGAGACGTACCTGCAATGTACAAGATAGGCATGGTCCTTCTCAAGGGACTTCTGGGACAACAACCGAATCTGGGCGAAGCTCTCATCTGGCTGAAACGCGCTGCCGAGCGAGCGGATGAAGACAATCCACACGCGCTGCATGAGCTCGGCCTTCTGTACGAGTCTCAAATGCCCGGCCAGGACAAAATCATTCGCGATGAGCGTTATGCTTTTGAGCTATTCTCGCGCGCCGCAGCCCTTCGCTACAAATTCTCCCAATTCCGTCTCGGGCAGTCATATGAATACGGTCTCCTGACCTGTCCCATCGATGCTCGCCAATCAATCCAGTGGTATACGAGAGCAGCGTCACAGGGGGAACATCAGAGCGAGCTCGCGCTCAGCGGGTGGTACTTGACTGGTTCCCCGGGGATTTTGGAGCAGAGCGACACAGAAGCCTATCTCTGGGCACGGAAGGCGGCGACGGCAGATCCAATACCGCTACCCAAAGCCATGTTCGCCATGGGCTATTTCACAGAAGTTGGGATTGGATGTCCGAGGAGCTTGGAAGAGGCCAAGAGGTGGTACGGACGAGCTGCGGGTGAGTTCGACTCACCTTAATCCCTTTATGTCTCGTTGTCGTTCTCGTTCTCGTGCTCTGTACTTTGATCCTTCACAAACGACGTGTTCGGCAGAAGACTGACTACCATGGAATGCAAAGCGTACAAGTTTCCAAAAGCCCAAGAGCGCCTTGAAGAACTGAAAAAGGGCGGTCCAAAAGTGCAAAAGAACCGGGAACGGCTATCACGAAGCAACAAAGACCGCAATGATGCCGAGTGTGTGGTCATGTAGATGTAGACTCTCCCTTTTCACAACTCTTCAATATCTGATCTCGAATGTTTCAATGGGCATCGGGGCGTGTGGTATGGAGGCTGATCCAGTTGAATGGCTGTGGCCGAACGGCGCTGAGCCTTTCAGGAATGATCATTGCAACGTTTGGTGCTCATGATGCTAAGGACCCCGGCGGTCGAGACAAGAGGATGACTGGGGTGAACCGCCATGTGACGATATTGTCGATTTACACAATCCTAACGATTATCTCTCCAGGCCTGAGACTACGTACCTAGAAGACTTTGATGCTTTAACGGCTCTACAAAAACAAATCTGTACACTCACGCACGCATCTAATGCGTATGTAAATCTTTAAATCAATCAGTCCCGAAATTCACGAGTTTACTAGGTAGGCTCTGTACTGCCGAAAAAGTCGATTCGATAAATACAACCATACATCGTGCTTACTCCAGTCCTGGCAGTGGATTTATTGGTGGTATCATAAGAGACCACCGCATGCCATGTCTCCGCTCCATCTCATTTTATGACAAAGAAATCTCAAAAGATGCTAGCCGTCAAAATACAGGTCAGAGTGCCACCTCCTCATACCTGCCCTCATCTTCCCCTTCCGATGGATCTGCATCATCATATGGCTTTCCTCGGACTGGTAAACTGTAATCTGATTGTACCGTGGCATGGGCCTCGGCTGACTTCTCGTCTACACTTTCTTCTTCTTCCCCGTCGTCTTCGTCATCATCACCATCGTTGTCATCATCTTCCTCGGCTCTGCTCTTTCCAGCTGAGACGTCGTTTTTGCCGCGCATCATCCCCAAATTCCCCTCCCCTACAGCACCTTTGCTATTGGTTTCAGCATGATTCTCATCCTGGCCTTCAAACTTTGGTGGTGGTGGAGGCGGTGGTGTCTCACTTCCATTCGTCTTCTCCCCCTCATCTCCTGGGTGTGCCTGTTCTGGCGTAGGCGGAATGACCTGTGTGCTCGGCGTCGTCAATGGACTCTGCGGGTCTTGTTGCGATCGCTGTCCCTCGCCTTGCCTTGATCCCTCCTGTCTCGCCTGCGGGTGTTGCTGCTGAGCTTGTTGCTGCACGCCCACCCCCTGCCCGACTTGCCGTAACCGCGGATCAGCATTGAGATAGTATCCACGTACGCCTACAAGTCGTCCCTCTCTTTCACAGCCTTTGATCCAGTCCGGAACCACCACAGGAACATTCATCTCCACGGCGCGTTCCCACTCGCGGCCGCGGCCCTCGGTACACACAAAGTGCGTGGTATCGATGCGGACAGTGTCGATGATCTTGGAACCGATCCGTTCGACAGTCGCTTGAAGGCTTTCTTTAAGCACAGCAGGCATGACTCCTGGGGTGATGGTGATACCAGAGAGGTCCGTCATCTTGTGCGTATGTATGACCAGCTTTTCTGAGGAGTACGTACCAGCAGAAGTGCGAAGTACGAGATGGAATGTGTACTCTGTATCCGGCGGTAGTCCGCTAATCTTAGTGCTATGCTGTTCGAGCGGCCGTGGTATGCTCCCGGCTTTGCTGCCATTCCTGTAAAGACTCAGGCTGCGAAGTTCCGCTGTCGCGAGTTGTATAGGGTCCCATTCCAAGACAATTGAGGTTTGCGTAGCATTGCGGCAGCGGAGCACAGGGGGGCTGGGAGAAGTGACGCCAAAGGTTGAGTATATGTCGGATTGCAAACGAGCAAAGGCAAGGGAGGCGCTGGATTCGGAAGTAAAATTTCGAGCGACCGTGATGTCCACTATCGAGCCAGAGGCAATGTCTGGGGGCAAGAGAATCGAGGGGAATTCTATCTTCAAAACATCAGCCACCAACCATAGACGCAGGCGTCAAAAGGGTTTCAACAGGCTTACAAGACGCTTATCTTCGGTCAGAAGCACAGCGACGCCTGCGTCTACCTTCCCAACGGTCAGAGAGACCAACATCGTAGAGGTTGGTTGCGGTCAATGGCTGATCGAATGAAGTGGCAGGACGAAGTGGCAGGGCGAACGGAGTGATAGCAAGGTTGAAACCTCTCACATTTCCCAGTTTGGAGTCGCAATGTTTGCGGGGGAGGAAACTTAGCCGAGAGGATTCTCTCCAATCCATATCGCGATCTCTGTTCAGCTGTTCTCCCCTTTTTTACGGCAAATCACTCCGTCATCTTCACATCGAAACCTATTTATGGGGTACGTTTGTGGTAGGACAACGTGTCTCATCATGGCATTGCCTGCGATGCTTTGACCATTGTCGCCCTTTTCAATATCACCGTCATCCCGTCATCATTTCACCTTCAACCACCCAACAGAGCATGTTCCAACCACGGAAAATAAAGCTAGTCTCACAACCAGAGTCCTGCGACGTATTCAAGTGCTACATTCAACTCTTTCACAGTGCCTCAATTAAAATAACTGGTCGCAACGTATTTCCAAGGCCACTGCAGCGAATGGAATTGCAGTAGGAACACGAATGTCCCATATAGTCAGTAATACTAACCTAGCGGGTACGGCAAAGGAAGTTGTGATTGTGACAACTTCATCTATCTTTCAATGCTCGAAGCTTATAGGGCAGCACGAGCTGTTGGGAAATTTTAGATACAAAGATACATAGAAACGTATACCCGGTTAGATCCGCTGATGTAAACGCAACACAACACTGCAAGGGATGTAGATTAGAAAGTCATGTTCAGATGGAAAGCGAGATGCAGCTCGATTTTTCAGGTAAATTCAGGAGCCACAGCTGTCGTCGCCTTGGATACTTTCGACATACCCAAGTCCTTTCTGACCGCCTTCTTTTGCCTTTTTGCTCCGTCAAAGTTGCCTTCACCGGAATGTACTCAGCGAAAAGCTGCCCCAAGTGGTATTCGTCAAGGGACTCCTGAACGGTGGAGCTTGCACGCATTGGCCGTCCTGGATGGGAAACTCTGGACTGGCACCGGTATTCTCAATAGCCACGCCCAAGGTGCTGCACTTCGCATCCAAGAAGAAGTAGCCCACGAGATCGGCTTGGACAAAATCGTCAAAGTTGGTCGATAGGCTATTCAACCCAGCAGGCAGCTGGAAACAAGAGCTGTTGAGATAGGGCTCCAAACCCGGCAGAACATAGGCCGGAGCAAGGGCGTTGGGCCTACAGAACAATCATTAGGGAAGATTTGGAAGGAGGTGGATTTCGAAGAGTGGTCACCATTCATCACGACCGCATGACTTGTCGGTCCAAGCAGAGAAATTGGTTGCGGTGACGGTAGAGACCGTGAGGGCCAAGAGCAAGCTAGCTGAAGTAGAAAACATGATAGTCAGGAGGTAAACAGGCAACGAGTGATGATAGCTCAATAAAAAATTGACGGAGACAAGACAAAACAAGAACAGAAAGAAATGGGAATTAAAATTCGAACTATGGAGGATTTCTTAGTCTTTGGTCTAATTATAGAGATCTGAATAGGTTGCTCAGGTAATTACGCATCCGCCGTGTCAAATCAGTGCACGAATAGGAGGCTATGAAAGATGTACGTCGGCACCAGCAGTCAGCGACTTTAGCCTGATGGATGGCCAATAGTCAAACCGCCTTTCATAGCTTAGTGCTACCTCCTGTCTACCTCCTACATCATGTTGCGTTTGTCTGCCGAGCAAAAATGTCAGAATATGGCACCCTGAACACAGCCCCCCTCTCCCGCCCCCCATACGAACGGAGATGAGAGGATTACTTCAGGGAAATTGGCCTTTCGAGCTAGTACGGCTCGCCTGACCGCAGTCGCTTGCCCTAATGGTCAACCCGCCCAATTAAGCCGACCTTGTTCCTTATGCACTGCAAACCGCCTGGCCCAACCTCGACTGGCTAGACGGTAAATGAAGCAGGCCAAAGGAGAGCCCCAAAAATTGGTCAGTTGCTCGTAAAGACGTCCATTAAAGTGTCATTAGAAGCGATATAGACAAGTAAACAGTGAACTCCGTAGCCATTGGCATAGAACCTCTTTTGTCTATCATTTCGTGAGAACCCAATATCATACTGAATCGCATAATGGCCCCAATGCATCCTCCAAGTCTATACCTTGCACCATGTTGCACGTTTGAGAGCAGGAAAAAAAAGTTTCAAGTAGAGTAGAACAATAGTCCTAATCCATCTTCGCTTGGAGCAAGTATGATGCAGTAAACCCGGCACGCATCTTATTGTATATGCGTAACATCAAATCTGCACCATCAGCTGATAATCTTCATGCCTCATCATCTGTATCTAGTGGGTGCGGCGTTCCTATTGGTTACACGTTAACACAGCTACCCATTCGCTTGGCAAAGAGAAAGATCCGGGGCACAAAAGGAAAAAAGACTAGGTACTCACCTTTCGGACTATTCAGCCATTCGATATGCCTCAACCTTCTCCGCACCTCCCTTTCCTTTTGCTGAGCTCGAGTCAACTTCTTCTTTTTCTTGGCCCTGAATTTGAGTTCGCCTCCTTCCGTCTCGCTATTTGCAGCACTGGCGCTCGCACTGCCAGCCGCGCTACTCACATTGCTGCTGGCAACACTCGAGCCAGGCCGCGGCGAATCTTCAAATCTGTCCAGCGACACAGCTAGGTGGCCTTTATGCGTTAGTCGTCCGTCAGCAACGTGCCATTGCTCCGGACAGAGTGCTCCGACAAATTCCTCATTGTGCGAAATCATAACCACTCCCCCTTTGTAATCACGAATCGCGACGGCTAGTCCACCAAGAGAGTCGCGATCCAAAAAGTTTGTCGGCTCGTCAAGTACCAGGAGGTGTGGATTATTCCACATAGCACCCGCGAGGACCACCTTCACCTTTTGGCCCCCTGATAGGCCCGAGATTTCGTTGTGGTTGGCGATTTCCGGGTCCAAACCGACATCGGCAAAGTGCTGGGCAATGATCTTGGGCTCGAGAATCCGAAAGCCGAGACCTTCACGGGACGCCTCATGATCATCGAATTCTTGCACAAGCTTGAAGTAGCCCAATTTGAGAAGGGTCTCGCGAGAGATTTGGCTATTGTGTTTTGGCAGCTGATTGCGCCACTTCACTTCATATTGAAACGATTTCTGATACTTCTGTCGGCCCACAAGCGCTTCAATTTGGCGTGCGCCTTTGCCATCACCGAGGTCGACGAATTTGTCCATTTGTGCCTTGTCCTCGTCTGTCAACATGCGCGTCTGTTTGAGAAAGACCTCGCGGTCGTCGCCATTAGCATAGCGCCACTGAAGATACTGATTCGGCGTCTTCTCCATGTGCATTTCAACATGCTCAAGGGCATGCTGTTTGATGTAGCCGATTCGCAGATTGGGGTGTTTTTGAACTCTTCCCTCTTGTGGTACCATTTCGCCCGTCAGGATTTTGATCAAGGTCGATTTACCCGCACCATTACCACCAATGATGGCAACGCGAGAGGACAAAGTGAGTTGGCAAGAGACATCATAGAGAGAGGGTTTCAGTGCGCCAGGATAGGTAAACGTGCAGTTAGTCATGCGGAGGATCGAGCGCGTGTTAGACTTGACGCCAGAAAGGATACCAGGTGGCGGAAACTTGAATTGCGCATTGGCATCAGAGAGTGTGTAGTAGGACTTGGCTTCGGGCTTCACTTTGACAAAATCTGCCAGGTTGCCTCGGTAACAAACCAGCTTTTTGCTCTCGTAGTGATAGATATCGGTACACACCTCATCCAGAAATCCGGAGTCGTGGGAGACGATCAGGCTAGTGATCTCTGTGTGTTTCTTCAAATACTCTTCCAGCCATTTAACGTTGGCAACGTCAAGGTGATTTGTCGGTTCGTCGAGCAGCAGGACATCGGCACGCATGAGCATTGCGCGGGCCAGTGCAAGCTTCATTTTCCATCCGCCTGAGAGTGAACCAACTTTCTGGGCCTGTCGTCCTTCGGGACCGGTCGTGAAGCCGAAATCTTCCAGGACTTTAGATATACGCTCCCTGTCCTCTGATCGCAATGCGGGATCCTTGACCGTAAACTCCAGAATACTAATTTCAGCATCCTCTCCTTGGTTGTGCTCAACAAAACACGTTTTGACCTCTTCCGGTGGCGGGAATCCTTCGAGTTTGTTGTTTGCTATGCTACGCATCAACGTCGACTTACCAGCTCCATTTCTTCCACAAAGACCATAACGATGACCCTTTAACAAGCGCAAGTTGGTGTGTGAGAGTAAGAGCATGCCTCCATAGCCTAGTGAAAAGTTCGCATTGACAATCTCAGTCTCGCCATCGTTATTTTGGATGGGCGTGCCAAATTTGCGGTTGTCTTCTTCGACAAAGAATGTTTTGATAGATTGACCGACGGCTGAGGCAGCTTCATCGTTCATCAGGGGTTGCAAGTAGGGGCTCACGCAAGGAACGATGCGGCCGAATTGTCTTTGATTGACGTCTTCTGCAACCATCTTGACACAGAGTTGCCGAGTGAGTTGGCTAATCACAGCATCTCCAGGATGATCCAGTAAGCCACCATATTTCTTGATCTCCGAGTCCAAAAGATGAATGACATCGTCAGGGACGGTACGCACAGTCACGCTATCAGCGCTTTGTCCATTGCGGTCGCCCATGGCCTTGTTGATAACGTCCAGCGCTCTTCTTCCAATTTCTCGAACTTCCGGAAGCGAAGCCCCATCCTTTACTTTCTTGACGCCAGGTTCAAGCTTTGGTAGGAAAGTCCTTGCTTCAATGGGATCATGGACCAATTTTGTCAAGTTTTCGACGACGACCGTGGTCTGGCGTAATACCTCCTGAGCAGTAGATGGGCTGTTGAGCGACCGTTCGAGAAGGGGTGTGAGTAGAGCCAGAACGGGAGATGTAACAACAGCAACGAATGTCGTTTGCGATAAAGCGTGGATAGCTTTTTGCAAGGCTTCTGTGGATGGGTTCTCCATGGATTTGACCAAAAGGGGTATTCGGGGAGCGACGTCGTCGTTATCGAGGAGTGTCGTAAGAGCATTCATCGTTTTCAAAGACTGCTTCGCGACCTAGAACAGGCAGATTAGCATACGACTCTTCCCAGGATTGAAACTTTCCCAAACTCACCTCAGGTTTGAGATCGTGCATTCCACCCTCAACAATTGGTATCAGGCCTTCAAGACGGTTACCCATGGCAACTCTTAGTATATCTTTGAGCTCCTCCTCCTCTCTGGTTCCCATGCCTATCTTTGCTTTATCGGCCATTCTCCCAATGAGTTCCAAAGCACCGACGCTGCCTTGCCATTTGCCAGTCTTTTTGCTCAAATACGTCGTCAATGCCGGAAGTAATGCAACAACCATAGCTTCGGGCTTCAGAGTGTTGAACAGAGCATCCAGCGCATACTGTGCCGACTCCCTGATCGAAGAGACTTTGTCTGATAACGCGTCAAGGGCCAGGGGAATGAGGTTTTCTTCCTGAGCTAGGAAAACGACTTCGGTTGTTGGCTGTTGCGGGGGCATTCGTTCAAACAGTGCACCAAGAGCGAACATAGATCCTTCCCTACGCCCGAGATTCTTCTTGTCTGCCGCAGCTGTCTTGATGCTGTCCAATATCCCATAACCCTTGAGACCACGAAAGCCGACAGATTGTGAAAGAACCGTTGTCAGAGCATATGCAGCATCTAGAGAAGTCTGTGACGTCTTGCTTTGAAAAATTGTGTCCAGTATTGAGGCGACATCGGCGTGAGCAGTGAAAGATCCATCGCGGTTGGTTTTCGTAACCATTGTAGGTGGCATGGGGGGTGACTCGTGGTGTGGCATGGCTGGCGAATGCGCGTAGAGCAGTTGAATGGTATTGTTGTGCGCCAAGTGGTATTAGCCCGTTGATCTTCGTCCAGCAAAGAAATGTCAGCCGCAAAAACAGGACCAGGCCGAAATACGGAGAGATGAGGGCGTGAGGTGAAGGTACAAGAGGAAAAAGGGGTTAAAAAAAAGAAATCTATCCAGAGAAGTGGCAAGGAATGGCAGATTCCAGCAAGCCTCGCACCGATGAGCCACAAAGGAAAATAAAGGGTAAAGTAGGTAGAGAAGATTAGGGTGGGAGATGATTTTTAGGTGGACATTTGGATTCTGCCGGATTTTCTGAACGCCACAGGCTATCGCTTCCGCGGTTTACCATTCTCAACTCACTGACAGCGCGCGGTCTTTCTTGGTGCCTCCATGTAGCTTTCAAGTCACTTATGCGTTCATTGAACGCATGACTGCAGAGTCTACCTACCTTAATCGCGGACAAGAACGTACATGTCATATCCTAATGGTGTCTACAGAGTATCCTTACATCCCCTCTGCACGTCCATGCCTATATGAACGTCACCTCGATGGCCTCCTTTTTAGTCCAAGTACCTGTACTGCTTGACCTTATCAGGTTCAACGCCATGTAGCGTGCGAATCTAAAATCCGTATATTAGATTGCGCCCTTGCAGCTCTTCCGTCCTTCCTTGATGCCGCCCTGTGTGCTGAAAAGGGACGGGCCTAGTATTCGTTTGGGGCGTCCACACTTATATAGATAGCATTTCTAGTATTTCAAGTAAGCCCCCCGATAGATGTTCTACAAGAAGGGCAAAATCCTGGCGTTTTCAAAATCCAGTCTAAATGATCGCGTGCTTGATCTATAGTTGGGTAGGTAGGTATGGTGAAGCAAAAACAACAAGAACACGGAGAGAGCGAACACGGGCATGTCAAACTTTGGCTTGGAATATGTATGAGTAATTATTATGTTTGCAGTACCTGTGCGATGGTCATCTGGGTTTATCACTACAGACGGTCTGTTCGCATACAGTCATCTGGTCTTTTCCCTGAGTAAATCTGAGGTCCTCAGGCGGGGATAAATCAAAAGATAACCACCTCAACGGCAGATGGAACCTTTTCTTGGTATCCGTTTTTTACACAGCCGAGATTATGTGGGAAAATTGTCAACACAGTCACAAAGTGACATTCCGACAACTTCAATGTCAGAACGCGTAACCTCAAACTCAATTGCGCCACAGTGGCACGCAACGAAATTGTTCACGCAAGTGGATTGCTCTTATCAGAGCAGCTGTTCTGGCTGCCTACACGCTTTTCTCGACTTTGGTAAGAGATCATGATGAACGTCGAAAGCGAATAGTAAAAGAAGCTGGAGGCCTCCAATTGAAGCAGATAAGCCATATTTGGACCGTGGGCTGGTGGCTGCGTAGAATCGCGCTAGCGAAGGCAGTAATGACGCTGCGAGGATGCCTTTGGGTCCACTGTGGAGGCTCAGCCGATTCGAATGATTAATTTGGTTGGTGCTGTCAAATTGAGAGATGAAGAAGGTTTTGGTGTCTCCATGAGATGGCTTTGTGAGTAACATACCTAATACTTGGTTCAACAATAGCGACAGCAGTGGAGTGGGAATGGCTACGAGAATACTGAAATTAACCTATGGAAATGGTGAGACGATCATAGCTCTTCAAAGGATACGAGTCGTGTCAGCCCCAAGTCGATTTCCTGGCGCCAACTTTACAGATTTCGTGGTGCGAACGGTAATAGACGGACAGGTAATTTTGATCACGCTTGGAGATGCCTTCCGAATTCGGGGTCATCGCTATGTTCTGGATCATCCTGGCGGCGAAAGGTCGTCGGTTGCGATTACACAAATCAGTGTCTACCTCTAAGGGTTACTATTCTCTACCGTGTCTTGGTGCCGACGAGCCAACAACAAATTCGCACTAATAATAATGCTGGCCAACTGGTCCTGCAAAACACTGTTGATCATGTCTGCCGCAATGTTTTATTGCGAAAATCTCTGCCTTGGATTTTATGCTGACGATTAGCAACTTGAGAGTAGGTAGGTTGGCATCGGTAGGAATTTATTGGGCTCTCCGACTGCCAAGAGTCCATTTCATGCGTAGAAATTAGTATTGCTTCGTTTCCCAAAAAACTACATGATGTTGTTGACAGGCCGGTCACAGCTTTGAAGCTGGCGCGGCGGGACCAACCGTCGTAATCTCATTGTACAGCAACCTACCAGTGAGTTCAGCAATAGTCTCATTTCGGTGATGTAATTAGCAGATGGAAGAAGGACGGGGCCGCACTCACGATGTAAGAAATTCGGCGTAGTCTTCACCAGTGACCTGACCTTCGAAGTATCGGGCCGCGAGCGCGAACTTATTACCCTTGGGTGCTTTGCTTTCCAACTCCTGTGCTTGCTCCCGTAGCAGTTTCAGCGCATAAGCCTTGTCCACCTTCTTCCCCTCGCTTGTGCTCACACCATGGCGGCACCACTGCCACAATTGGCTCCGACTGACCTCTGCCGTGGCCGCATCTTCCATGAGAAAGTTGATGGGGACGCACCCTACCCCACGAAGCCAACCTTCCATATAACCTAATCCGATATTCAAGTTCTTTCGAATACCTTCCTCGGTGATCTTACCAGGATTATTCATGTTCAGGAGATCGTTAGCCGTGATGTGAACATCTTCGCGTCGAACGAAGAGTTGATTCGGTGTTGGCATGTGTTCGTTGAATACGCTCGTCGCGATCGACGCGAGTGCAGGATGTGCGACCCACGTGCCATCATGACCAGCACGCACCTCACGCAACTTATCACTTCGGACCGATGACATGGCTGCATCGTTGGCAGCTGGATCGTTTTTGATGGGAATCTGAGCCGCCATGCCACCCATGGCGTGAACGCCACGACGGTGACAGGTCTTGATCAGCAGCTTTACGTAGGCGTCCATGAAGGGGACGGTCATGGTGACGGCAGAGCGATCCGGTAAACAAAACTGGGGATTCTGCCGAAACCGTTTGATCACACTAAAGATGTAGTCCCAGCGGCCGCAGTTCAATCCGGAGCTGTGGTCGCGGAGTTCGTAGATAATCTCGTCCATTTCAAAGGCAGCCAGGATGGTCTCGATGAGTACGGTACCACGTATCGTGCCTCGTGCCATGCCAATGTAGTCTTGGGCGAGATTAAAAACATCGTTCCAGAGTCGTGCTTCAAGATGTGATTCCATTTTGGGGAGGTAAAAGTAGGGGCCAGTGCCGGTCTCGACGAGCTTCCGAGCATTGTTGAAAAAGTAGAGGCCAAAATCGAAGAGACTGCCAGATATTGGCTCGCCGTCGACCGTCACATGCTTCTCTTCCAAATGCCAACCACGGGCACGGCAGATGAGAGTAGGGAGAGTGCGATCAGTACGGAGCTTGTACTCCTTCTCGCCTTGCTTGAAGTCGACTTGTTTACGGATAGCGTCGTAAAGGTTGAGCTGACCGTTGATCATATTATCCCATGATGGGGCGTTGGAATCTCAATCGAGGAGTCAGTACGGCCTTTTTATCCCTGGGATAATGATACGCCAATGATGAGAGCAGGCTCGTACCTTCAAAATCTGCCATATAGGTCCAGACGCCTGAATTGAGAGCATTGACGACCATTTTTCTATCTGTTGGTCCCGTAATCTCCACCCGCCTATCCACCAAACCCGGCGCTGGTGGAGCTCCCTTCCATGCATCATTTTCTCGGATGTGTCTTGTCTCGGGCAGAAAGTCGGGGATGTGGCCTTTGTCGAGTTCGGCTTGGCGGATCATGCGACGTTGGAGCAGTGCTTTGCGGGTGCCGTTGAATGTGCGGTGGAGGAGAGCCAAAAAGACGAGAGCTTCTTTGCTCAAGATGTTCCGAGTTTGGTCATTGAGTGAACCGAGGACATTGACGTCCTTGAGGATGGCGTCGGATTGTGCTGCGGCGGACATGGTCGACTCAATAGTGCTTGCGTTCGAAGATTGGAACAATGGGGAATCAAAGTGCAGGCGCATAGGAGGATATGATTAACGTCACCGGCCTTAAGCTCCTCGAGTTGCCGAGGAATTGAGCCCCGCCGTGAAGCCATCATCACAACGCGCATCACTCGCCATGGGGAATAGCCGCAGGTTAGCTAATCGATGGGGACTGTGAAACCTGATCCGGGCTAGTAGCCGGATTCTGAACTATCGAATGGCCTCGGGAGGACTCGGTATCTGGATGTGGTGGGCACTTGACGGGTGGTGGAGAGAACAACCGTGGGACAGTAGAGCCTGATGCAACCCGAAATCCTCCGTCTCTCCCGATATTGATCGGCCCTGTGTAGTTGAATACCTACCTTGTATAATAGGACCATCACTTTTCAGCCCTTTCGTTCCTGCTCGTACCTGAATCTCCAAGTCTACATACATCTCCTGGTCGTTGCTCTCTCCACTGCTAGCAGTGTGTTTGGAGGCCGTCAAAAGTTGCTTGCCGAAACGAGAGATTTTGCAGCATCCAGCCTATTTCATACAGCCAATGTTGCTCGAATGATTTGCCTTTCCTACATCGAACGTCTAAAGTCCAGACGCCTGTAAATTCGTTCTGTCTGGGTACTTGGGGGGTTCTCACGCACCCGCTGGATACTGATTGGCCTGTTCGCTCGTTATGTAAGCTCGCCAGTCATGAACCGTTGTAATGATGCTGGATGGGGACGTTCGGCCGTGTTGGTCAGGACAGCGCTAGCTATTTTCAGCATCACAAGCACTACAATTAAATGACGATGTACAAGGCTTGATGAGGTGCGCCACGTAACGAATACGCGGTTCCCAGGCTGGCGTTCTAGGAACTGAGCTGAGTGACTGTATAAGCCGCAATTATGGCCGTCAATGGTTTTGTATAAAAAGGGTCAGAAAGCCGGATAGCTTGGCCCGGTTCACTTTCATTCCTTTCTCTGACTCTAGAAACTTCGAGGTTGATGCCCAGCTTGCGGCTTACGACACGTCCAGTAAACTAGCAAAGCCTGCGTCATTCATTAAGCATCATGCTTCCCAAAACCTTTACAGAGCTCTCTGCCCTAATTGCTTCTGTCTTCGTGTACTCCACTTCTTCGGCTCTTGGGCATGCGTCACCTTTGCATTCGGCTGCACCATCAGAACCAACCATCAATTTTCCCTCTCAGCTGTTTCCTGGAGCCTCCATTTCATACAAAAAGGCAAGACCGCTATCCAGCTTGACGCACGTAGCCATTGCTAACAAGCATCCTTTGGTTAGACGAGCATATGTGAGACTACTCCAGGTGTCGAAAGCTTCAGTGGATATATTCACCTGCCGAGTAGTCTTATCGCTGACTCCCAAGTCCCTGGTCAACCTTATGATCTAAATACTTTCTTCTGGTACTTTGAAGCTCGTCATGACCCTACCAATGCTCCTACGACAATATACTTCGCCGGCGGTCCTGGTGAGTCTTCCATAGCTAGTGCTCTTGATGGCGAAGGCGGTCCCTGCATTGTCCAGGGTGACTCCAACTCGACGATCTTGAACCCGTGGTCCTGGAACATGCATTCTAATCTTCTATACATCGACCAGCCTAATATGGCTGGCTTTTCCTACGATCAAGTCACAAACGGTAGTCTGGATCTTCTGGCGGGAAACATCACCCCGGTGGACTGGCTGGAGCGTTCGAACATGACCGTTGTCCAGAACCAGGCCCATATCTTCGGCCAATTCCCTAGTCAAAACCCGGATAACACCGCACTTACCTGTGGTCAAGGCGCCCGTGCCATTTGGCACTTCGCGCAAGTTTGGTTCCAGGAGTAAGCTGTTCACCGCTCCACATCGCTGTCTCGAATTAACGCAAGAAAGGTTTCCGGAATGCAAAACAAAGAATGACGAAATTACCATATGGGGCAATTCAGTATTCGCACATTGATCATCTCTTTTGGTGTATAAGCTAATGATTGCCTAGTACGCAGGCTACTATGTGCCTGCCTATGCCTCTTTCATCGAACACCAGAACCAAAAGATAGCGAACAACGCCTTGAATATCGCAAATACCACAAAGCTGCCTCTGAACGCCATTGGCATTACCAATGGCTGTGTTGACATCTTAGTCAACGGGGCCTTTTACCCAATTTTCGCATATAACAATACGTATGGCTTGAAGGGCATCGATCAAGCTGTGTTCCAGGATTCTCTTAACAACTTCACAAAACCGAATGGCTGCGTGGATCTAACTAATAAATGTCGTGAGCTGGGAGCAGTTGGCGATCCTGATGAGTTGGGACTCAATGCCACCGTCAACCAATTCTGCGCTGAAGCTTTCGTATATTGCTTCGAGTTCGTTCAAGCCGCTTTCACAGAGCTGACCGATGTGAGTATTTCACGTTACGAAACCCTTGGATCTGGGCTAAGTTTAAACAGCGCAGTCCATTTGATATCGCTCAACCCAACCCAAATCCATTTCCGTTCGATTACTTTGTCGGATATCTGAATCAGCCCTGGATACAGGAGGCACTGGGAGCCAAAGTCAACTATACTCAAGACTCGATTGTTACTGCCAATAATTTCGAGTTTGGTACAGGCGATGCGGCACGTAGGAACATTTCAGACCTTAACTTTTTATTGAGTCATGGGGTCAAAGTCTCTTTAATATTTGGGGATAGGGACTACCGATGTAATTGTATGACTTTCAACAATGCTCTAAAATTTCGATTGTTCGCTGATCTGATTAAAACAGGGCTTGCCGGTGAGGCTATCAGCTTGAACGTCACCTACCCCGATTCCACCAACTTCCGCGCCAGCGGTTACGAAAACATCACGACAAACAACACCTATGTTGGAGGAGTTGTCAGACAATATGGCAATTTCTCGTTCTCGCGTGTTTTTGAAGCCGGTCATGGTGGTAAGCTTAGTAACCTATCGTTACAGGGCCAAGCTCTGGCGTCTGGCTTGCCCTCATTGTGCTAATATGGTCCTTCATAGTGCAAGCGTATCAGCCTGAAACAGTGTCCCGCATCTTTAATCGTGTCTTACTGAATAAGGATATCGCCACAGGCCACTTCTCAACCATTTCAGACGAGCATGGTAGCGTGTACAGGTCAAACGGGCCAAAGTCGAGCTTTTGGATCAAGAATAAGCTCCCGGAGCCCATGCCCTCGAGATGTTATTTCTGGTCGTACAATACAACTTGCAATGAGAACCAAATAGCGGCATTGATGAATGGGACGGCGGTAATCAAGGACTTATTCGTTGTCGAGCCGCCGAATTAACTTACCATACCTCACTTTCGGCCCAAATAATTGGGCTTGCAATACTGCGCTTGGTTCGTCTTATTTATAACTAGAATTTTCATCTTTTCACCAGAGCTTCCTTGCAATTCACATATTATCTCATGCAAACCAGCTTCTTCAAAGTACTATACTTGCTTTCTTCGATGGATGTTATGCGTTCTTGAGCGAAGAGGTCGCGTGACTGAGCGAAATATAATACCATGTAAGTGGGTGAGGAGATACTCATAGACGGACGCATCTAGTAAAATGCTCGGCAGAGATCATCACAAACAAGTGTAGATCATAGCAAATGCAACCTTGATAAGGTCGTCCTGCGCCATGCAGGTGGAGAGGGAGAAGCCGCACTGTACGCCAGTTTAATCGACATAAGCAGCACCATTATCTTGAGGAAATTGTTCTGAAGGCTCTAGGAGAGTAGACTCTAACCAAGGTACAGACTGAAGAACATCAATAGCCAGAAAAATAATGACTGCATAGAAAGAATGCAGAAATGGTTTGACAGGAACTTTCCAACCGTATGCTGCGCCTTCGAAAGCCTCGGGGCACGTTGTGCTGCAGCAACCATTATCGCACCGAGCAAATGGACCAAGACTCATAGATTCTGGCCTCAAGGTAAGTAGATACAAATGGGCACGATAAGACTTTAGATCCACCTCCTCTCCAGAAGTGTGTGGAGGGTGTAGAAAAAAGTGACGCCACAGTTCTCAGGATTACGCTGGGTTATATATATCTAGTAAATATTTCAAAAGAGAAAGGGCACGCCATCGCACAGGTTTTGATGACATCTGATAAATTAGTCAGCAAAGATCATATCCTATCATGATGAGGTTGCAAGAATGTTTTCCAAAAGGGGATTGCGGTGCGATCTTGGTGAAAAGAGCGCTTCAACTTTTTCCGGCTTCTGTTGACCAGCCCGAGCCTAGCCTAGCCTACATCGCCAGCCGCAATGCCCAGCCCGCAATTCGGACTGTCGACATCATTGTCGCTGGAGTGTTCTATGAGAATTGCGCATATGAGGACATTGGAAAGCCGCTGTTATTCACATCGCAGGATCCGTCCCTGACGAAGGTGATTTTCAGCAGAAGGACAAAAGAGTTTTTGCTGTTCCTCGAGTCGGCTGCTGTTTACCATTCCAGCTCATCAGGACTTTTCCAGTGCGCAGGCTACCGTTTTTCACACAAGGAACTTAGCATTTTTTCAGTCACTGATGAGGGGACCATATTTTGGCCTCGAAGCGATCTGGGAAGCGCATACCATATTCGAGTTCATGACATGCTGCCCAGAGACGATGATGGCTACGATGATACAAGAACCACACGTGAATCACATTACTACAATGACTGGGGGGTTGGATCGAGAGCGACGAACTTTTACTGTCTTCATTTCATTTTCAACAATCCGAACGACACCGTAATGGAGCTAGTGAGCCGGAACTGTAGAGATTAATCGGGTTGTTGATGAATTTATCTTCAGTTTCACTCATCATAAATCCATTGATTGAATGTACGGACAATCAATAAAACCAATCATATGCCCATAATCTCGCTGAAACAATCACAGTCTCTCAGATGTACCGCCGACGTACCAAAAAGTAAAAACTCCAATGACCGCGGTAATTGATATAAGATGCAACCGTCTCTATCATGAGCATATTGCTTGGAACCAAGCGAGCGTGCTGCGTTAATTGGGCCTTCTTCCAGGATACCTGCTCTTTCCCCACCCAATAGTAGGAATGTCGAAGGCAGAAGTAAAAAAAATCAAATACCGTGTTCCGAGATCGGGAGTAGAGAGTGTCAGGAAGCTTATCAATGAGCAAAGCATGGAGAGTAACGAGATACTTGATTTTGAGGTCAGAAAATCCCAGTGTCAAGCAATTGAGGATTTTCCTACGAAGCGGGCAGCTCTGTGTCTTGTCTTTTTGCGTCCCTCAAAAGAGACGGTGCCGCACTTGCGAATCAGCAGGACGTATATTATGGCGGGTAAAGCAAGGCATCAAGTGAGATGTGCCGTCGATGCCTTCTGCTACTACCAATTTTTACTTCAAGGTTCAGTAGCGTAACCGTACCTTGGTATAAAGCCTAAAGGTCTTCAGCATCGCCTTGAGTAACTCGGATTCGTGACCTAGTCCAGATCTCATATGGCTATAAGCATTTTGCTGGGTCTGATTGCTGTACAAGACCGTAAGACCAAGATTGTGGTTGTCTGTACAACCTTTGCTGGAAGGTCTTACGGTCTTGGTGGGAAATTAGGTCCTCGACTGTCCAAGTTCCGTCCCAGTAGAATATGGCACAAAGCTTGGGATATTTGAGACTGGAGTTTCAGACTAGACGGCAGCGATGGGTCTGAAGTGAACATGTATTGATCCGAATGTCGAGTCGGGCACGCATGCCCATAGCTGCTCTTTCATAGAGAGAAACACCAAAATACATGGCGTGAGAAGGGGCCTGAGACTCAATTCAGTCTTGCTCAATACGCTTTGCACAGGGAAAAGCACTTCCATATGAAGATAAGCAGAATGCCTAATTAGTTACCAGTGTGCGCGGATGGAACGCGACCCCGAGCCGCGTATGTTTCCCGGGTCTCTGCCTTCATCCGCCAAGTACCGGTGATCACCAAATACCTGAATGTTGGATGGGCTAATGCAAGGATGATCCTGGCCAACCTTGCCTTAACCAGCCCTCAGCCTTATGCGCCACCCGCTTATCCGGCCCTTGTAAATTGGATAACTATTTGTGGCTTCTAATATCGAAATCAATTGCAGCAACTAATCTTTGGTCTGCAGGTGGCATAAGCCGTCACTCTTCTGAAGACATCTCCGCTTCTCACCCCTGTTGGCCGTTGTAATGTTGCTCATATCTTGAGTTATGATGGCGAGACCGAAAATACGCCTGCCATGGCGGTCACTATCTAATGGCCAGGTTTAGAGATCGACAGGTGGAATTGTAGGCACACGACTCGTCAACCCGATGGATCAAGAAGCTCTTAAAGCTCGATCTAATCTCCAATGTGGACTTCCCGTAGGTCTTTGACAGTCTTGGAGTGGCAAAGAAAATGTAAAGCATGTTTTGCAACGTATCTCGTGATTTGCCAGTGATCTTGCAGTTCGAGACCCAAATGATTATGACGTACGTATTTTTATATAGATAGATCATCTAGCTTGACAGGATCTTTCTTGAATGACTGAACCCATGTACACCAGAAGCTCGAGACACTCTATTAGAACATTGGACATCACTGGAGCGCAGAGGTCCGAAGGCTTCTTCTGGGGATTGTTGCGCCGAGGAGTGGAGGTGGGGGCCCGGTTCATTCAACGCTGATTCGCATGTTGGTCACTAATCATTAAATCCTTCGATGCCATTCATTGCTGTCTGTTGCAGTGAAGTACAGGCATGCACTGACAAGCCCGTTCAAGCATGCAATCGACCAGGCCCGTACACTGGACCCCCAAAATCAGGATTATCCTTGAATGCAGTGTTTCTCCTGCTAGGACCGCTCGGAGCGGTGAAAATAAGGAGAATGAAACCGAGTTGTGACCAGCCATACTAGCTCTCTACATTGGCCCTCAGCAATGGCAACGAAAATAGCCCAAGTCTTCCTTATCGATGACTTGGGAATTGTAAGCATAACAAAGTCGACTCGGTTTCAGATTAAAGCAAAGTACGGAAAATTCTACGGATCAATACTACGGAGTCCGGTATGCATGATTTGCGCTGAGCCACAAGAAACGGTAGGCCTACACGGCAGGACCGCTCGTTAGCGAGGCCAAGGCAAACAAGGTACAGAGAGCTCGCGCGGACGCGATTGTGGCCCTTTGAGAGTAATATTTGTGCCAAGGGTAATGCTTTACGAGGCGATAAAACCCTAACGGTTGATTGGATGAAGTTGACCTTAGACAAGGAGAGTAGGTCGATCGTGCGCATCCAAAAAGCACGACCGAGGTATACAGTCCTTCGAAAGGGGCTGTTCGTAGCTCGAGTCCATGCACAGGTCGCCCTGCTACGAGTGCGACCGGACTGGCTTTCTTGGAGTGACACCAACTTTTACTCCACCGCGCATCTTGCAGCTAGTGTACTGAAGGGTTCTCCGGGTATGCAGAGCACCATGCAGTAAGCTCGGAATCACCCGAAAAGTCAAAAACAAGGCCAAAGTTGCTCGGGGTCAGGTCAGCTTTGATGCAGTGAGCACATCAACACTTGTACGTGATAGAGGCGATTCCTCTACCTTTGTGCTAGCGATGAACATATTCGGCACGGTAAACGGCTAATCAGAAGATCGTCTGGCTAGAAGACAATGCCAGCCAGAGTGTCGGTTCCGATGAAGGACGCCGTGATTGCTATCCGATCATGGATAGGCAGAGGCGCAGACACGCTTTGCTTAACGAGTTTGTGGCTGGTAAGGATGCCGCGGAGACTTTAGAGCCGCGACCGAGTATTCCATGAAAAGTAATCTGGGATAGGGCACGGTGCGGCCTTGGCATTTGGAGGAATAGGATGAGCGTTGCAATGCCAACTAGATCCCTTGCATCTGCTAGATGGATACGAGACGCATGGTCAGCAGGGTGCATTGTCATCGTCCTTAGCAGCCCCGCCCTCGTAGGTCTTGACAAAGTTCCCAATAGAAACCGCTCGTGTGAGCCGCAAGGGGTCGCAGGCAGCTGGCGGCGAGGTGCAGCACTCTGGCCAAAAGGTACGTATCGCCGCAATGCGACTAGAAAATCAGGATCGAATCGGCCAATCATAGCGGACCAACATGATCTGCGGTCGATCTTTGCTGACTTCCCTTCTCGCCGCCAACCTCGTCCCTCCACTCCTCATAACATCCAAGGACCCGTGAGTCAGTCAACGGAATGGGCAGTAAGGCTTCTGTTGTCCGAGGACGCCGCTGGTGCCAGTCAAGAGTCGTCTGCCACGGTTGGACATCACCGTCGAGCCGATGGGTTCCCAACGCGATGCCCACGATCAATGCAAGCATCCTGGAGATCCAGCACGAACGAGACTGCTCAATTACCAACGCGCCGATCCGGACGACGGCTCGAAGAATATTCCCTGGACCAGGTAATGGTCGTTCCCTGCAAGCGAGTCCTGGTGGGTCCATCTTAAGCGGCCCTTAGTTCGTCTGAAGGCCGGTGAGATAAGATGCTCGCTATGACGACTTTGTGCTTGCAATTCAGAGCCAGCCTCTTGTCCACTTCTGGGTGACCCACGTCTGCTAGTCGTCCATGTACAACATGCCCGCGCACTCTATCGACATCGGGTAAGCCAGGCTCTCAGATCGGCTGCCTGGGCAATGGTTCCTCGGTCAGGCCGATTACCGAAACGGTCCATGCAGATGGGGAGTGCGTCTTTGCTCAATCCCCACCGATACAACTGTTCGCTACTGGCAGCGTGACCTTCCTCACGTCACCTAGCTTGAATCATGTTCAATTACGAAAGGTTTGTTCCGGCTCGGTAGCCAAGGGTAGATCCACTGCAATGCACTGACCCAAATCACACAAGACCTACTCGGACAGCTTTAGTGGCTTGCTTTCCTCTAGCATTCAGTGAATTACCCTAACCCATGCGTGAAGCCGTTTGGACGTCGGAATGCTCAGCTATAAGTGAATGACTATTCCTTTCCCCAAATCATCGGCACGTTCCAGTTCCTCTACACGTACCCCTGCGCAGATGTTCTGGAGCCATTCATGACCTCTTCCATTCAAGTATATCCGAAGTCGCCCTTTTCCTCTGTTTCGCATCACTGAACTTGCCACTTCCCTCCGTGATGATCGACAATACCAACCCACAGCGCCAAAGGCAAATACACGTGCCAGATCTGGCTATCCCTCCCTCCCCTCCGGCATCGCCTCCTCATCCTTCTCACAATGGCACCATTGCCTTGTCGAGCCCGCATGACATGCAAAAGGCAAAGTATGCCCTCAATCCAAACCGGCGAAACCAAGTCCATGTTGCCGCTACACAGACACGGCAGAAGAGAAACATGTCCCAGAATTGGCACTCGGCACCAAGCCGAAGACAAAACAGTTCCGACATGGATCCGAACGTCCTGCAACAGTTACAGCATGATGTTCACACGGCCTTTGCCATTGAGCAACAAAAAGAAGCCCATAAGTGGGTGACTGCTGCCACAATGCTCGCCAGTGTCCTCGACCTTGCCAATTCTCCCATATCCGTCCTACCTCGTTTAAAAGCGAGGAACCCTGCTGCTCCGGGAATACAGCTTCCGCCGGCAGCCTCGAAAAAGATGTACTGTCCCTCAGGCCACCAGTACCTTGAGTCTATTGGTTACATCCGGTCCGTCCCCATCTTCCAATCTTCAGCCGATGTCAGACGTTTCGTGCCAGATAAAGCGAATGATCGAGACATCGGATTTCTCTTTGCGTATTACGTGAGTCGCAGCAACGTCGAAATTCGCCATGCTGCAATGAAAAGAGCAGCATGGGATGTTAGCCAGCTCAAATGGAAGGAGGCCGTCGCGTCTTCGTTAGTAAACAGCGGAAAGGGTAAGCAAGTGGTCTTGTTACTTCTATATCCTTTTTTAAGCACTCCACTGAAAATGTTAGCAGATTGTCTGGCCGGATTGATGGAAATTGATCAATTGAGCCGGCTTCCAGGCGGGTCTTCAAACGAAAAACAAGTGATGCGTAAAGGTAAAAGAAGTACCTCATAGAAAATCCAGTACCCCGGTTACTCATCATCTTTCCAGGTGTACTCCCAATGGAAGCTCATGCCGGTGGATCTGACTCGCCAAAACGCAAAGCAGATAATCGTCCTCCTTCAAGTGATAGCTTACATCTAACGAAACGATCTCGGATCGACGATACGGGATGATCCACACGGGCAACTATGCATCATCGTAGCCATTGATTATTCTGCTCTTAGAACGTCTTGAAATTTCTCAATAGACGTTCTTTGCCGCGCGCTCTTCCATCCTTCACACCAGTTCAACCTTTCCCATGAACAAACCCGGCGCATGGGGCGGAGCACCAGTCCCGGATAGAGCCACCGTCCTTCTCCTGGTTTACAATGGAGAACATCCATCGTGTTGTGTTTGGCGTTAACCTTGCGAACAACTCCAATTTTCGACTCATTCGCATCTTCCACTTTCGTACAGTCCCACTTGTCGTACCAACTAGGTACTCACTGTCAATGTCTTGTCTGTGGCATCTCGACTCTGCCTGCGAGATATTTTGTAAAGCCCTCTTCAGAGGACTTGCGCCATGCTCGAAACGATATCAGAGAATTGGCCTTGTCATATTTGTCCAAACCTTTTCCAAGCAATCAACCACTTAGCCAGCAGCATCACTAATCATCCCAATGCCAGCTGGAATTGCTGTTCTCATGGCAACATATCAGGCACAACAATTGAATGTCAAATTATCAAAGACTCATGAGGTCATTGCCGAAGAAATTGTTCCAATAGTAACTAAGTCCCAGGTTGCGGAATCTCGACCCTCGCGTTGCTGCTTCGATCACCTTGGCCTGCAACAGTATTGCACCTCGCTCGATGATATCTTTCTTTGAAGAGCACACTGCCCCTCTCCATCCGCAATTGCCGTTGGCCCGTCATCTTCCCACAAATTTTTCGACTTGTTCCCCAACCATTTTTCGCCCCCTTGCTCATCACGTAACGAACATGAAAGACGCTGGCGAACTTGTTCTCATCTTCTTCCCGCTCGGATTTCAAACCGACACGAAGCTTCTCTACTTGTTCAGAAATAGTCGCATTGGCTCAGCTATGCTGCTGATAATCCCACAATTCGAAATTCAGAGGAACGGTGTGAGGCGCGCACGAGTGTTCGGCTCTACGCTAGCCCAACGTGGAGAAGCTTTCAAACAAGTGACAATATGCAAGAAAGGGGTGTGTCACGCCATGCTGATAGCAATCTGGTAGAGCCGGATCTTCATTGCGATACCGAGTAGTACGGACAGTTTCGGGGTCAACATGAAAGCTACGGAACCGCAAACTCCGTAACGGCTGCGTTCCGTGCGTACCGTCGCGAATGCTAAGCTTAATTAACTTGATGGGAACAGAGGGCTGGGAGAAGGGGGAAATGTCTGTGTCCCATGTGTGGCGAGTCGTAGCTGCATGCCGGTCGAGTAGAGCATTTAGTTTCGCAGAGGCTTGCAGACGTGCCCGCTGCCATCAAGAGGACCAAGCGAAAGACAGTCAGACGAGATCTGGTTTTCTAGGAAAAGGCCAGAATCGAAGGCTACAAAGCCTGGTTAGGAAAAGAGATTGAGAGGGAAGGGAGAAACACTTTTGATCGAATGGTGTTAAAATGGCGGCTTTCGAATTGGGAATCATATCAACGGAGACCCTAGGAAAGAGATATAGGGGAAAGATGACACCAGAAACGACAAAGGAGAATCGTTAGTTGACAAAGGTGCTGGAACGAGGGAAAGGTAGCATGACGCGACGACATGGGCAAGAACAAAGGTGGTCGCACCTCGAAAGAGATGTTTTGGAGAACCAAACAAGGAAACAAACTGAAAAGGAGCAAGATGCTGATGACAGTGCCATGTGAACCTAGGACTTGCCTCGTGTCGTGTTATCCTATGACAATATGTCAAGATAGTGGTCACCTACCTTACGCAGTTCTCGTCATGAACAGTTCGGCCCAACTGGTTACTCTGCCTCATGTACAATTTCATCTTCGTATTTGAGTCGGCCTCTCGGTCTGTCGCGGCTTTCCAATCCCATTCTGGTCTGTGACGTATCCGTAATTGCCTCTTGCCGCATCCTTTGATGATTTGTTCCCCGCAATAAGGCGTTTGTAAGCTCCTATGATGAAAACACTCTCGTTTGCCTATTTTGTTCAGATCGTAAACTCGCAGTTGCCTATTTGTATCGGGTTTGTGGATGACAGCGTAGATAAATCTATCAGTTCAAACGCGCCGAGCATCGCAGAACCGGTCTGCGAAGACACAGTCTTCTCGATGTTTTTACACACAGACAACGTTCAGGATTTGTAGCCGATTCGCAGAGAGTAATACGCTTTAGCGCCATCTATTTTTGCTGTACCTGTTTTCTATCTGTTCACTTTTGGACAATATGGTCTGATATTGAGCTCGACCGAACCTTGATATGGCGTTAAGATGTCGTGGTGACCGGCAACCTCTTGAGGATGTTCAGCCTTGCAATTGACATGGATTCACTTTGGATTATCGTTGAGACAGCGGACTCTGTTGCTCCCGTCCACGGCTAGCTGCTGTCAAATTGGAGCTTTATAATCGCCCAGAAGTGCCGAGGTTTACAAGTTGATGTCAAAGCGAGCTCGCCAAGATGTGTCGTCGTCAAATGAGAGCCTCGAAGCCTTATTTGAGGCTACACAGAGCACCAAGCCCGACGGTTTCACGAATCGCTACAGTCTGAGACAATTATTTATTTCATAAATGTTGTAGTGCTCCTCGGCACATATAAATATTATGACCGATTTCATGAAGTCGTAAGGAGGTCTGGGTGATGATTTGAGGAGATTTTCAATCGGGAGCTCCAATCACCTGGGACACGTCTTTGAGGCTTTTGATAAGAGGTTCACCAAGCTCGTAGCGTCAATTACGATCTTCCTATTGCGTCGTCGCAGCAAACAAGGGGATTTGTTTAGTACAGAAGGTTTGTTGCAGGAGTACTCCTGCATCAGAGTGCGTGCTCAGCACAAGAAGATTATCGTACTAGTCAGAAACGATGACAGAGTCGCGGATAGGAACAGGGTTGTTCTCGTATCGTAGGGTATTAAGTATTTTACGCCGCAGGTATGCACATTACCTGCTGATACCACGATCAGATTATAGCTTCCGGTTCAACATAGCCAATGACCCGCACTGCTCAACAAAAATCGTTTTCGTGATAGGAATTCAATGGCCTTTGGCAGCTAGGCTCAAGAATACACCCCAACCTACACCAGCCAAACTTCCAAACGCAAGCCGCCAGCGAAGCGGAACGAGGGTGAAGCTAATGATACTGACCAGCGGCCAAAGCTTGAAACCCGCTACCATCATCGGTACCGTATCTTTCCTGATGGCTTGTACGATCTGTTGTCCATTCTTGCCTTGCAGAGCGCCCATGCCGGCAACGAAACCTAGAGTGTTGAGGATCGCACCGATCGTCTGGTCGAGCAAGAATTTGCAAACAGTGTTGCGCACATTGAGTCGGTCCGATGATGGATACTTCGTTCCAGTCTGGCTAGCAGGAATTGTCTTCTTCACTTCGGCCACTGAAGGGGTGGATGGCCGAGAGAGGATAGTCTTTTCAATAATCTCTCCTGAGGGTGTGGTAAAGACTCGCTTGACTTCCCTAGACTCTTGGCTATCTTTGATAGTGGACGACGGGGCGGCTGGATGGCCAGGAAAGGTGTCTTCAAGCCACTCTTGCCATAGAAAGTTCGGCGGCGTAGAGAGGATCGAGAATAGAATGAATTGGGTCAGGGCTCTGGTGTCGAGAGCGAGAGGTTCCTGGCCACTTGGTAAATTCGACAACCCCAACTAAGGACTGAGTCAAGCCCTACATGTTTTTGGTACGCGCTCAACGCTTGAGCAATGAAATTGGAGGTTGCGCTGAAGACAATGGCTTGAAGTGTGGCTTTGACGATAGGAGGAATGCTTGGCATCTTTACGGGTCTAGCGAGGTACAGAGTAGGTGTTCTTGTCGAGGACACAGCACGAAAGTTTGTGGCAGCGCAAGGCAAGGGCCATGACCAGCCAGAAATACCGGGTGGTGGACCCAGGAAACAGCAGTACAGAGCGAACTGGGTGCTGATACAATCGTTAAGTAGTACCTAATTAATGTAGGAGAATGACGGAAGCGACGGGGCTTGTTGCGCATTCTCCAGACCGAACCCGCCTGGTCTGACTCTACCTCCGCTCTAGATAAAGCCTACTCCACCTGCCTTACCCGCCCGCTACTAACATCGTAAATCCACCCACTGATAGGAACATGACCAGGAACCGTCTGTGAGGTTCTCAAAAATGCAACGTCGTCTTTCACCGCCTGATCCAAATCAGCAAATGGCAAGAAATCCAGGTGTTGGAGCTCCTCTCGCGCTCCGGCTCCCAGTCTCTGCTCGACCAGGTTTTTTGCGTCATCGTTGCTAAAGGTCAACATGCCGCAGTCGCTGTGTTTGACAAGCAAGATTTCTGATGTGCCAAGCAGCTGCTCAGAAATGACGATGGAGCGGAGGGCTTCCTTGGCGGATCCGCCTGCGTTGCGGATAACGTGCGCATCTCCCAGCTTGATGCCAAACGCAGAAGCTGGATCGATACGAGCGTCCATGCAAGTCACTATCATCCTTTCAGAGCTGCACAGTTGCAGATCTATCGAGTCAATGTGCATACCCACAAGGTAATTCTTGGCTGGCGGCAGCGGAAGCCCACCTTCTGTGAAGGAACTTGCATATTTGTCGTTGGAAATGAGCAGATTTTTTTGAATATTTGTCGACATCGTGAAATGCAGAGCCAAGGACCCACACGAGCTGTCTTTACTGGCAACTCGTTCGCACTGCCAAGCTTTCCGACGACGACTTTAGGTTCATGATATACCTCTGTTTGAAGAATTGCGTGCTCACAGCCTTCCCCGCAAAAGGAAAGGATTGATCGTCGCCGCTTGCTTTTGCCTACGCCACCTCTTCTCTAAATGGCATTTCATCTTTCGGTTTCCAAATATACAGCAGTAGTGCCGCCATTCTTGGCCAAGGCTGACCAAGTCGCTGCTGCGCTCAGCTAGGTTGACGCATCTGATCACAGTTGGAAGGCATATGCATATTACGATTGCCGTATCAAAGGCAAGGAGCCGAGAATGTTTGCGTACACTGCTCTGTGAAGCAAGACCACAGCTTCTTTCAACACCACGTAAATCAGGTTGCAAAGATAACGCAAGTATTCCGGTCCAGGGATTACATTCAAATGCAGCGTACCTGTGTCTAGTCACACTTTAATGTCGTGGGTCTCGATCTTCCTCCCGACCACCATGTTGATTCATGCGCAAATACGACATGTACTTACCGCTGCGGAAGTGCGTTCCGGATAGCCCCTGCTGTTCAAAATACAGTCATCTATTCAGGAAGCTGCTTCTACGAATGCTTCAGCTTAGATGCCCAAGTGCTGAGATGAACTTTTACTTCCACATTATCCGCACCCAATTCTTGCATTTTCATTCTACAAACAGTGTAACCACAGTGTTACTTCACTGCATCCCATTCTGTATAGGCTTTTACAACAAATCTATCTCCTCGCCATTAAACCCCTTATCAAACATGAGGCTCTACGTTGGACTGGTCGGCATAGCAATAGTCTTCGGCAGGACCGCAGCCGATGAAGGGTCAGGAGTCTCATATCTTGCGGGCGCTCCGCCAGAGACAACACTGATCACTAGTGCAACCACTGTGCCTTCCGTCGCTCCAATTACAGTTTCATCGTCAACTCTGCGTGCGTTTGGCAAGATATCCCCGAAACATCGTCCTGAAAGCAATGCTTATCCCAACTTGCTTTAGATAAATGCACGTCGTATACCCAATTGAAGTTGTCACAGAAGACAATTGATGTCTGTACAACAAGCTACTCCGATCGAATCAAGCTTCAATCTCTTACATGGCCCGATGCCGAACCTGTGAATACGGAGCAACCAGGCTTCTCATGTACATCTCACGAACTACGCACGATGAATAAACAGGGAAGCAGAAAGGACCCTGCGAAATGGCTGACTTCTCCTTACGTTCCGAAACCTTGGCAGGCCGGTCCCAATTGGAAGAACGAACAGAGAGCGGAGTCAACTTCCGGTATCACGAATCAAGTCGATTTGAGCTCGGCTACTGCATCCCCTACCTTGACGCCTTCAGGACCAACCTCTTCGAACATTATTTTCAGAGATGGATCATCTTCAACAGCACTGCTCATCACCCCCAGACCAAAGATCGAGAATTATATGGATAGTGCCTTCGCTTGGACGGCCACTAATAAGGAACCCAACAACATGTCCTCGACTTTGCTTGAGAGTGATGAGGGCAATCCTGACGAATCATATTTATTGGAAGCCACGAAGTATGGAATGGACGAGTCGAGTATGTTGATTGTTGATGGCGCACCTGATGATGATGGCATTTGCAAATGCCATGAGCCTCTTACTGTAGTCAAGGCCAGTAAGAGCTTGGGAGCTACCAAAGTTGCAATCTTAAAGAGTGATGAAGACGGATCCTTTGATACGATCGCCGCTATGGACGACTTGTTAAACGCGGGAATAGCTATACTGGAAGATATTGACGACGAAGTTGCTGGCGACGACTTCTGATGTTCGTTGTCATGCCGAACAAACTGCTTGAAAGGCACTCTAGCAAGATACAATGACGACATCTGTGGACACGTCTGCCATCCCTACTCATCGGACGCCGCCGGGTGTTTTCGACATACTGAGAGCAAGCACCAAACGCTAGGTCCCGGAGAGAGTGGTCCAAGACCTTGTTCAAGAGTTTGAGAACGTTGTTTGCCGATTCATCCAAGACTGTTTCATCAGCCGATTGGCAGGCGACTCTATTGGCCGCTTTTGCCGTCATGTAAGGAAAGGATGGGACGCCGGCCGCTTGATAGATCAGTGATTGGTAGGGGACATCACCTGTCAGACAATAACTTGCGTAGTGATCATTTGGCTAGCTGGTTTAGTGCTAGTACACCCGCATTACTAGTTTCAAAGCAATTGAAAGTAATTGATCCTCTCATCAATTCTTGATATCAACGTTTTGCTGGCAATTGTCCTTTGCTGGTTCTACGCTGTGACTACTCCAGAATACTCGATCTTTTTGTTGAATTTTACGTTGGCGGCTTCATCGTTTTCTATAAAATGTTCGCTAAATTTTGAGTGTTGTCAAAAACTTCAACTTCACAACTTATTCTTGGTCAAGGTGTACGCAGTACTAACGCAATGCTTGAGCTCAGCCGCGAGATATAACCCCACCAGCGCATTTTAAAAGTCGAGCACTTACTTTATAGTCACCAGTGGACATCTTCTATTCAGAAGTCGGACGATGCGGAACGGTCCGGCGGCGACAATACTGACGCATACCGGAATCCATCTGATAACGCACAATGTTGCATGTTCGTTCTGTGGTCTTGAATTGTATTGTTTGAGGTTTCAATGTGGACATCGGTTTGAGCGCCTTCATATCGAGAAAGTGCCACCAGACACAACTGTGGATCGAGTCCCAGAATTGATGCCTTAATGGAATGTGTCCAATATGGGACTTAAACAATCGAGAATAGCAATGAGAATGTATCAGAAGATACAACGCACACATACCATGAGATGTCATTTGACAACGCAAATGGGCTTGAGAACTAGCCGGAAAAGGACTTCGATCGACCAAATTCCTTTGGCGAAGAAAAGGCATATGAAAAGTCAGAAATAAAACCGTCAATTCTCAACTCTTGGAAATATCTAGACGGCTATGTCTGAGACAGAAAACAGTTTCATTTGTGCACTACACCTATTTTGGAAGGCTTCAGACTGGTAATCCAACATCCTCATCAGCGATTTGTACAACAGGGATCTGAAACCCTGCGCCGTTAATTACGTCTGAGCCAGTGTGAACATAGCAGCTTTGAGTGTGAAGGATTATTGGATGCAGGCGCAACAAAGGGGCTTATTTGGAAGGAAACGAACCTCGACATTCTTGCATGTGTCATATGATCAATCCATCGGAGTGGCAAATGGAAAGATGACCATCACCGTCAAGGCCTGTCCTGTGTATCTCATATGAGGAATGCCGTGGCGTATTCTGCGCCAGAGAAAGCAGAAGGCCATGTGCTGGGACGTGCTTCACATGCATGTGAATTATCTCGTTTTATTCGCATCAGAACATATCTGGTCCCCAAATGCTCTACAATCCTAGCTTTCCTATCATCTTGTCGCCCACAATTGCTGCGCTTCAGAGTCGACCGGCGAGAAATAGCCAGGACGATCATAAAAGGATAGAGGTAGTTCTAGAATATGCAGAGGCGGCACAGGCCTGTTCATCCGGCTCCGCCACTTCTACTCAGCCCAATCGTCCGATTGCGAGCGTGAGGATTTTTTTTTTTTTTCCTTCTTCGATCGGAAACTTTTCGGGTTCTTCCAAGGCAGCAATGGAAGTCATTGCAGCCGCTTCCAGTGTCGCAGGAGTCCTTGCACTCGCGGGTCAATGCTTAGGCGGGCTCGAAAATCTCAAAAACCTCTTTGAGAGTATCGCGGGTGCATCCAAGACTATAGACAGCTTTCTCAGAGCCGTGAACAGCTTGCTGAGAACTCTGTATGATGTGGAGATTCTGCTCAACACTGTTTCACAAAACATCCCATCTAGTGAAGCAGAAGCGGACGTTGCGTCACTGCAGATACAGCTTGAGGACTGCCATCGGGATGTCTCGGACTGGCTCAAGACCGCCAGAGGTCTTCGCTCTTCTTCCGGTGGTAGGGGTGTAACTACGTGGGTGCGAAAATTCTGGGTTGCCGTGAATCAACAATCAGTAAGCGGCATCAGACAGGAAATTAGCTCTCGAAGGATTGAAATCAACACCTGCTTGCTTCTCATAGCCACGTGCGCATTGTTCTAGCCCGCCAAAAGGAGGTTGCTGATCTATTTTCAGGACCCGCGGCATTCATGTTGGGCGCAAGGCAGACCAAATAGGAGTTCGGCTGGAACAAGGCAGCACTGCGTCAGCAGATCAGATGCCTAGCCTGAGCGTGACGGTGAATGAAGTGCTGCAAAGACTGGACAATCTTAGCAATACGACAATGACGATCCTGGATCATTCTGAGGGTAGCTTGCGAAGTTTGGGAAGCATTTCTAGCTCTCTCTCGCGAGTGTCAAATCAGCTCGATCTTCCTTGTATATCAGAGGAACCCCCGCCACGCTACAGCTCGACTTCACGGACGACTTCTTCATATGTTCTTGAGGAGTCGTCACGGCCATCTACAGTACAATCTGCTCGACGAACGGTGAGCGGCGGATCGCAAACGTCGTTGAGCATTTCCGGACTTTCATTCTGGAGCGAGAGTCAAGAATATGAACAGCGAGTGTCCAGGACAGCACCCGGGTACATTTTCCAGTCTAACATCCCAGCTCGTCTTTTCCATGTTGACTAACCAGGGTACATAGGACTATAATACGTTCTGCTGGTGACTCACAACGCTACACCTGCGCATTCTGCACGGAGCAATTTACGGAGAAAAGTGAGGCAGAACAGCATCAGATTTCAGACCATCGACGTCGATATTCTTGGTCTTGCTCAGCTGTCCGGAGCGTGCAGGATGCATACTTTCTGAAGGGAGATGGCCTGATATGTAGCTATTGCGAAACGCAAGTAACCTTTTCAAAGCACTCGGAGGCGACACAACTTTGTCGCAAGCACCTACGCTTAGCTCACCGGTTCCAGCAATGTCACTCTGAGAAGAGATATTTTCGACTTAGCCATTTTCGTCAGCATCTCAAATCTTCTCACAATGCGTTACTTGGGAAGTGGAACGAGCTCATTGAGAATGCTTGTATGGAGGCGATTCCCGAGTCCCGAAAGGACAGGATTGATGCCCTTGGTCTATCAATCGAGGCAGCAGCGATCCAGCTAGAAGGCTCATGGCACGGTCTGAGACGCACGGCCACTGAATACCGTTTTCCAAAGCGCTCGGAAAGCCGTCCTTTTACTGCATCATCTTCCATATCGTGCGCCAACGAGGGCTTCTCTCAATACATCTCACGTGTGCGTCTTGCTGGTCTTTTGGGCCAGGAAATTGACTTTATCGATCATTTGTTGCGGACGTTACCTTCACACGATAAATTGGCATTGGACTCAGTCACCTATGCAGAAATGATGCACCAACGTCAGGATCTCAAAATTCTTCGGGAAGATGTACTCTGCAATGCGGAGTATCATCGCGAATCAGTTGCCGCATCAGGGAATATAGAAAAGGAGATATGCGTGGCGTGGAGTAGCTTCCTTCAAGATAGGTCCGCGAAAGACGATTCGAAGCAGCTTTCGGCTACAGAAGGGATCAAAACTCAAGCCTATGACGCATCTCTTCTGGGACATTGGAATGGTACAAGGGATCGTGTAAATCGATGGATGCTCCACATGCTTGGAGCATCTGACGAGCAAACAAATCTGCATCGCTCCATGCTCCATGATCCAGGTATTCCTGTCTCGAATTGGAGCCGGCTGGTATTGAAGTATTGGTTCATGGATGAGGCGGCCTCGGGTGTCGAATTAGAAACTTCGCACTCGGTAGGAGCAGCAGAGAGCCCGCATGCCTCCAGCTTATTGTCGTCAGACTTTCAATCGTGCAAGTCCCACCATAGCAGTGTTGGCTCCCTAGCTTCCGGTGAAGAAAAGCTGGTTTCGAGATCTGCCGAGCCAATATTGTGACTGCCATTGTTGCGGCCTTGGCATGGTAGTGTCTGCCACTGAGAGTCGCCCATTTTGGTAAAGGGCATGCAATCCTATCAGTCTTCATGTAAGCTTAATGCTGCCTCTTGAGTGAGTACGGCGGAGACATGGGGAAGGGCAAAGGGCTTTCCGATAAGAGGAATACTCGGAAACCTGGTTGGTGCTGCGACAACAATGCCTCCTTTGAAGAGACGACAGAAAGTACCGCAAAGGATCCAGTCAGATCTTGAGAGCGTTTACGGTACTAAAGTAGTACCTCAGCAAGCATGACCATAACCTCTTTGACTATAACGAGCGAGATCTTAGGAATACGTGTATTGTCGGTGTTGAAGACATTGCTAAGAACGTTGATGGGCCAAATCCATGCACGCTGTTGTGGTTGTCTACGAGATCAGGCCAAGGGCTGATGTACCTTGGTTGGCATACCACGAAAAGGTGTTTGCCACTCAGCTCAATCTGAAATATCATGAAGGCCATGACAGCATGTTCCAAATAGGTGAACAGCCATTCACTTTCCGTGTCTGACGTGAACAAGACCGATACTACATTACCGTCGCCCACCAGGCGGGTTAAGGCGTACGGGGAAACGACGACCAAAGGCCGTTCCCACTCATTTACAAGAAATAAATCGCCATACCGTGTGCTACATCCTCCAGCCTTTCTCTCCCTGAGCATGCCCGATGCAAAGCTCTGTGTGGTCTCGGAACATACACCTTTCCCAGCGCTTGATTTCGATACAGGTATGCATATGCATGCAACTGTAACAGAAGTGATCGTCCATCTCCCAGTGCTCCCGAACGTGGTTTTAGCCATTACAACACAACGATTTCCGCGATCTTTCCTCCAGACGTCTACTGGTGAATGATTCGTCAAGGTCTATTGACTTGGTCGCGGTATCTCCAGAAAGAAAAGTCGAAGAAAATGGTCGGTCATTGTAATTGTGATTGAGTGTATCCTCAGGTTGCGGAGGCTTTATGCCTCCGGCATTTGCTGAATATGGTTTGACGCTTGTTCCGGACAACTGGGCAATAACAGGCAACCCTGCAGTAATCGTATTAGTCGCAGAATACTATCTCTAGAAAGAAATGAATGATGTACAGAACTAAAGGCTGGCAGATTTTGCGCGTCGAGGCGTTATGGGCTCACTGAAAATTACCGTGCTTCGAAATTCGTAGTATTAAAGTATTGTAGCCTCTATGTGATCCAACGCCAATCGTGCCATGGCCCCTCGGGGTTTTGCTGTATGTAAATCTAACCATAAACCCCCGATCCCTTTCCACATGAGCAGAAATAGCTTCCTATCTCCCAAGAAATGACCCAGCCAGCTGCACAGGCATCGGCAAGAAAACAAGTAGTTGGACTAGTCAAACACTTCAACATCCGTTATATCCCTTCTGCTGCCACATCTTCACGCTTTTGATATTTAATGTGGCACCCCCTTGTTGCCATGTTGGCAACCATTGGTCCTGAGCGTTCCAAAAGTCTCGGGCGGCCGTCGGGCTCTTATCAACCCACGGCTTGCCCCCGATGCCATCTGTGAACCACCCGTTGTTGGCGCCTACGGCAACGTTGATGATGAGGTAGAAATCTTGGTCGAAAGGTGTGGCATCACTGGTTCCCGGACCGTCCCAAGGATTGGCAAGTCTAGTGCCATTCTCATTGGACGGGGGGAATTGGCCTCGGCTCCAGAAAGGCACATTGAACTCAGTGTAGATGACCTGTAGCAAGCGAGTGTCGATGTAGGTAAAAATGTATTTCTCGCTCCATTCCACGCCATATGTGTGATAGCCCGCGCTGAAGGTGGTGAGTTTGGCATGTCGCTTGACGATGTTGGTCCACCATCCGTCTTCGCTCGGATCTGGGCCAAAGTGCAAAGTTGAGTCAACAATGTTGTTGCCTCCTTCTGCATAGGTGTAGTTATTGCCACGAGACTCCATGATATCAATTTCGCCGGAGGCAGGCCATGGGCCGTATGTGTTGTTGACAGGCAACATCCAAATAGCGGGCCAGAGCCAGTCGCCTGCAGGAAGCTGTGCAACCACTTCAACCCGACCGTACTTGATCTTGGCGCCTGGACTTGTATTGATGCGAGCCGATTTAACAGGATTGACGATGGTACCATTGGTGGTATTCGTCACTGCAACACAGTCTGAGACAATATTGCTAGTACACTGTTTGGTGGCCGTAAGGTTGATGACGTTGTTAGTGTCAATGAGCTTTTGGTCTTGGAGGGTCGGGTGAATTTGCAATAGGCCGTCTTTGACGAATGCGTTCTCGCCGTCATTGGTGGTAATCTCAAACTGCCCGTTTCCAAAACCACCTGTTTCAACTTCCTGCTGCCACACCTTGGGGTCGAGCGTGGCACCAGCAGTAAAGTCGGCATCAAGGACAGGGCAGTACACATGGTTAGTGAGGGCATGCAAGCCATCATATATCAGAAAGCCCGAGAGAGCGAGTCCGGCGAAAATTCCGATAAGTGGCAAGATCCAAACCCATTTTTCTCGCGGGTCCCGATTTTTCTTGTCGAGCCAAGGACGTTCCACCGCATTCTTGTCGATCCTTCTTGACTGAAAATACCTCGGGCGAAGACTGTTGACTCCTGTCGAAGATCCTCGTGCCGATTGGAGGTTCGAGGCGTAGGGAGAGTTCGAATAGCTCAAAAAAGGATTGGGGTTACGCTCTGGAAGAGGCGTGATTGCTTCGCCATCAGGTGATCCTGGGCGAACTGGAGTAGTGATGGCCGAGGAGGCGTGAGAGCGGTCCATGTTGATGGGCTTCGAAGCTTCAGAGCTTCAGATCCCAGCTATTGTATGAGAGGATGGAATTCTCCTCAGGAATGGGCAAAGAAACACCTCTCCAAGCAAAGTATGTCGAGCAAGGACGAAGGAGAAAGGGAAAAATCAAATTAAAGATTGGGGGTCAGCGACCCAGGAAGAGCGAGGGTAAAATGGTGAGAGCTGAAACATGAGGAAGTGTACACGCGGAGAGGAGGAATCACCCACCTTTTGAAAGCAACGAGACTGTGTCAAAATGGGTCCAACTGTGCTGGACCACCAGAACCCTAGAGCCAGCTTCGCCCAAATTTGTGCTTGGCATGGAATCTAGCGAGACGTGGACTCGCTATCTTGGAGCCTTTGCAGGAACCGTCGCACCTCTTCGGGAGCGTGGCGGCGCCATCGGCCAGTACCCCTGATGGCTGGGTGGTTGGAAAAAGTATAATACTGCACGAGCCCTGGTCCAATATGACTATCATCCGCGCTCTGGCACGGTCTGAGAAGCGGGATCATTGCTAGTGCGCTTTGGTGCGCTATGAAGCGCCAGGCAAAGACGCGGCCTCGCGATCATCATGATGGCCTGATTGGGATGTCCACGATAACAGGCTCTATCGTATTCCACTCGCCGAAGCCTGTTGAGACGAACAGAGCCGCGGGACGCTGCACGAAGCCGGCTTAGCGATGCGGTGGAGGTGATGCAGGCGCAGTGGCGCGCATGGCAGGGGTGGATTCTGGAAGCAAAAGAGTGACTCTCGCCCTTGGTCGCGAGCAAGGCCATGGGAGTTTGTCTGCCGTTGAGCAAGGTTGGACCGCATGGAGCTTAGTGAGATACTGTCAGCCCAATGGCTTGTGCACCAAGGTATCCCCAATTCGTCACCGTCAGTACGTTTGCATCGAAGCTTATCATGTCACCATCTATTTTTGGCCCTTTCCCCCCACACCCGCCAAGTTCTTGTAACTAGGACGTACCTAAGAGGTAGTCGACTCGCCTCGGCCCTTTTTTTTTTCGCCTCTATCGTCAAATCTCCTCTTTGCAGGATCTTGCACTGGCTTAGATCTGCCGCCCTGGGCTGTGGGCCTTCATGGCCTCTTCCTTACCGCAGATCAAGCCTGACAAGGTTGACACTGGCATTCTACTACTACATAACGAATACAGTCCAGTTCCAAAGTAAAGGTTGAATGAGATTCTCGACGAAATCGGCACAGGGATCTGCCAAGTCTTAAAGATTGGCTCCGCAGTTTTCCAATTTTGCTTTCGTGTGTCTGGATGAATGTCCGTATGGGTGCTGCAATTTCCCGACAGCCACAAGAAGTTCGGCCAGAAGGGCCGAGCCTGCTCCACGCCCTTGACTTGCGGTATGGTGTACAAAACGAATAAGAGCCGTGAACCAAGCCCTATACTGGCAGACTCTATTTTCCCTTGCAGGTAGAAGCTTACCACTAAACTGCTGCATAGCTGCTTGAGCGGGTACCTGATTTTGTCGACAAATGATACGGATGGTAAAGCATCATACCGTTTCCAGCCTTAGACAAGGTCTTTGTTTTTCATCTGATCAGTACTGACCCTCAAACGTATCTACCCTCCCTTCAACAACTTGTCCTACAGCTTGTTGGATCGGTGTCTTTCCACCCACGATATCGAAAGCCATCCCTATAGTCCTGTCATTCTTCATGCACTCTATTATGACTGTTGCAACGTCTTCTCTGCTGATTGTTCGCTCCAACCCAACTTTTCCGGCCGCTATCGTTCCGCTTCCAGGCTCTGTGCTTAGCCCACCAGGTCTTACGATCGTGTAATCCAAACGTCTCTTCGCATTCTGCGTTCTCAAATTTCGATCTGCTTGAAGTTTGGCTTCCATGTAGACTCCGATAGCTCCCCAAACTCTATCGCTCCTGCTTTTGCTTGGCTCATCATACCAATCTGGGTAGGCGTTCTTACTCCTGTCTCTTACATCTACTGCGCTCACAATAATGTACCGTTTCACACCAGCCTCAGAACATGCGTCGAAGCTCTTGATAGCGCCCTCGTGATCAACGCTTTTGGTGCGTTCCGGGTTACCGCCTCCAGCACCCGCACTCCAGACAACAGTTTCGGGATTGCATTGCTTGATCGTAGATGCAAGCTGAGACACACTCGATTCCTCGATGGATTGCACAATTGGTTTCGCTCCCAAATCTTGCAGTTCGGAGATTTGACTAGAACTGCGGATAACGCTGTAGACTGTGTGCGACTGCGAAACCAGTTGACGAGTCAAATGACGAGCGACTTTACCAGAGCCACCAAAGATGAGGGTGATAGGCATCTTCTCGGCCGGATATCGGATGCAAAGGGGAGCTATTGGGAGAAGCGCGGGATGGACGGAGTCAGGCCAAAGCCAGTAAACACTGAACTAACAATCTGGTATGCACGAATGCGTACTGGAATGTCTTAGATACCTTCGGTAGGTGAGGTTGGTAGATACCTTAGAGGGACCTCAGACATGGGCGGATGCCAGACGGAGCACCGTCATAGTGACGCAAGAGAACCCCTGCTCCACTTCCGAGATTGGGCGCCTCTTTTGCGTGCGTCGTAGGAGACAGGAGGCAGTCCAATATCAGGAATAGCGGGAGAATAGATCACGGTAAAGTGTTGTTGGTTTCGACAAGTAAAAATTACGGAATCTCATCAGTATTTCACACCGTTGCGGCCGTCGGATCGAAGTCTGGTTTCATTAAAAGCTGACAAGATCTGAAAAGGCTTACAATAAAGATGTAGCATTTTTATTGGTTATCTTCATGTGGCCTTCGGTATAGAATAGGCTGGACAGGAGGCAACACTACCGAATCGAGAGATCGGGTAATATTGGAATGCGAGAAACCTTCATGCCCAGTGGTGAAACCTATAGACGGCTCAAAATGTCACATCAGGTTCTTGCCAAACTTCTAGGTCAATGGTAAATGCCCGCATGACATAGCAATAAACTAAAGAAAAGAAACGAGTCCGAGACACTTTTAGATCCTACTACATTGAACACGCGTTTCCTCATACATTGTTACGTACCGTAGCGTAGTCAATGGATTGGCATCATCGCTGCGTAGCTTAGTGAGATTAGAAGAACTAAGGATTCGTTGGTTCAATCTGGAGATTTCACTCTTTGTCCTACCAAAAATGTGCATTAACTCTCTAGATAGGCCGTAACGACAAGACTTGTCAGGAACATCAGAGGTCAAACTGCGGTCAGAGGAAAAGAAGGAAAAGAAGATAAGAACAACCGGATACTGGGCAATCGAGCCAAGGGTTTTAGCTCGTTGACAGAAAAATCCTGCCAAGAGAGGACATGGTGCAACTTGTTCACGAGTCGCAAACCACAGCAGCAGTCAGGAAGTTACTGTCTGACAAAAATATTAATTCTGCGGCAGGAAGATTAGCTTAGTTCTAGGTACGTGAGTTTTGACTCATTTTCAGCCGCAGTGTAGAGCGGATAGTACTGTCGTACCGCTCCAATAATGATAGTCAACTCTTGAACCGAATAGCTGCTATCCACGGAGTAACGTTTAGACACTTTCTACGCCTTCCTTGATACCTAGTAAAGCAAGAGACACATTTTGCTTAGAAGCATTCCGAATGCGCCAAACTCTCCAGAGTTTGGAATAGTCAGTGATGGAGCCAAATTGGTCCATAACACCACAACGGCTTCGCATCTAGAAGTGTTCGGTTCGGATGAATTAGCAGCGCCGTGCGATGATAGGCAGTTTCTTGGGAACGTGTTTAGCGTGGTCGCGTACATGTTCTCCAAGACAGCGTTCGCTACCCTCGGTGAAGATTGCGTAGAGGCTCTAACGAGACAGGCGGGGCCTGCTAGGTTGTAATCAATTTCAACCATTACCCAATGCTCTAGTACTTCTATTTGAGCTCTTCTCGTTTGCCAGAGCTTTGCAAAGCTTGTAAATAACCTCTACACGTTACTGTCGTTGCTTGTAGCAATGTCTGTCCTTCGTTGCGCAAGCAGAACTCTTCCTCGTCTGCATCCGTCAACGCGCTCTGTTTGCCCCACGAAAGCTGTCCGACCCATTGCAGCGCAAGTAACACACTCTCTGAGACCAATCCCTCTACCAGGATCTGCCACTCCATTCTCGACCATGGTCAATCTTCAGAGCGCTGCCGCCGTTCCAGCGGGGCCAAGAGAATTCGACCCGGAGATCACAGACATGGCAAAATATATCCACCACTATCGAGTCGACTCCGAGCTTGCTGTAAGCCGTAAATTTCTCCCGAACGTTTCTCCAATGGCTCTAGAAGCTTGGCCCACTCAAAGACTGACTGCAAAATCATTGATCTAGTTCGATACTGCTCGGTACGTCTTTCTTGACACGCTCGGTTGCGGCCTTAAAGCCCTGGAGTTCCCCCAGTGTACGAAGCTACTTGGTCCCATTGTTCCTGGAACTGTTGTTCCTAATGGTACATGTGTACCTGGGACACCATATCAACTCGACCCTGTGCTGGGGGCTTTCAACATTGGGTCTATGATTAGATGGCTCGATTTCAATGACTGCTGGCTTGCCGCTGAATGGGGACACCCATCGGATAATCTTGGGGCAATTCTTGCCGTAGCGGACTGGATCTCAAGGACGAAGCGAACTGGCGCACAGAAGCTTGGGACCGGTAAGATCTTTACAATAAGAGACGTCCTGGAGGGCATGATCAAGGCACATGAAATCCAAGGATGCCTCGCACTCGAGAACTCTTTCAACAAAGTTGGTCTGGATCACGTCGTCCTTGTCAAAGTCGCTTCAACAGCAGTTGTGAGCGGCATGCTTGGACTTTCCGAAGGACAGACTCGGGACGCGATTTCGCAAGCGTGGTGTGATGGTCAAAGCATGCGGACGTATAGGCATAGCCCAAACACAATGAGCAGAAAGAGTTGGGCTGCAGGCGATGCGTGCGAGAAGGCAGTAAATCTGTGCCTAAAGGTGCTGAGAGGCGAAGGTGGCATGGCAACTGTGCTAAGCGCTCCAGTTTGGGGCTTCTATGATGTCAATTTCAAAGGAGCAGGCTTCAAGTTCCAAAGACCATACGGCAGCTACGTGATGGAAAACGTTCTATTCAAAGTCTCATATCCCGGTAAGCTAACCGTGTCGAATTGGTCAAACTCGAAAACCTTAAGACTTATGCATGTCGTAACCAGCCGAATTCCATTCCCAAACAGCCATTGAAGCCGCAAAGAGAATCAATGTCAAACTTGCTCAAATGGGCAAGACCGCAAATGACATCGAACACATCACAAACCGCACACACGAAGCCTGTATCCGAATCATCGACAAGCAACTTAAGCCCATGGATAATTTTGCTGATCGCGACCACTGTGTTCAGTACATGGTCGCAACAATGTTGGTGTTCAACCGTCTCGAGGCCACGGATTACACCGACGGCTCTGAGGCTGCAACTTCGCCACTTGTCGAGTCACTGCGAAAACGCATATCATGCGTAGAAGACCCACAGTATACAAAGGACTATCACGATCCTGACAAGCGAACCATCGCAAACGCGTTGACAGTAACATTGAAGGATGGCACCACCCTCGAAGAGGAGATTGTTGAGGCGCCACTTGGGCATAAGCTGAGGAGAAATGAAGCAAAGCCAGAAATCATGGCCAAATATGAGAGACATATCAAGCCGCATTTGGAAGCTTCACGAGTGGAGGAGCTGATGAGGCTCGCGGAAGATAAGGGTGGACTGGAAAACATGGAGGTGGATAAGTACGTGGATCTGTACCGGAAATGAACGGCTCAAAATGGGACTGCTGGAAAATAGAGCCCTTGATAGTAGATTAAAGCAAGGAAAAAAAAAAAAAAAAGAAAATTGATGCCTATGTATGGAGCGACCGAGGGCTCAAGTTGGGGCGTGCCAAGGAAGTCGGTGCTTTGGAGGGTGTTAATGACCCCGGCAAAGCTTCCCCAACCAGCTGAGTCGGTCAAAGCTCCCTCCGGGGACATATGTGCAAATCTTCTCCAGCAGCAGCATTCGGTACACGATCTTTTGCTACTTGGCAGACCACTTGGAAACCTGCATTCTCATCCTCGACTTGGCACAATGACTCCGTTGCCACAGCATACCGCGGCTTTGGCCCCAGCCAAAGAGATGCTTTGGGGTGGTCGTTTCACCGGTATTCCTGTCATACTATCATCCTCTTAGTCAACCCATCCGCTAACGTGAGCGCTGCAGGCGGCCTCGACCCTCTCATGATGACCTACAACGCCTCTCTGCGTTTCGATCGCGCCTTCTATGCTCAAGACATCCGCGGCTCTGTTGCGTGGGCTCGTGCAAACCACCGAACGGGGATTCTCACCTTCGCCGAGTTCGAGGCCATTGAGAAGGCATTCGCGCAAATCCAAAAGGAATGGGAGACCGACAGCTTCATGGTCAAGGAGGAGGTAGACGAAGACATTCACACTGCCAACGAGCGGCGACTCGGGGAGCTTGTTGGCAAGGGTACTGCAGGCAAGCTACACACCGGGCGAAGTCGCAACGATCAGGTGGCTACCGACATGCGTCTCTGGCTGCGAGAGCAGCTTGAAAAAATCGAGCACATTCTTGAGCACCTGATCAGGACGTTGGCCAATCGAGCCGAGCAAGAGATCGAGCATGTCATGCCGGGATACACTCATTTACAGCGCGCACAGCCGATACGGTGGAGCCATTGGCTATTGAGCTACGGATTTCCGTTTGCGAGTGATTTACAGCGACTGAGGGAAGTCAAAAAGAGGGTGAACAGATGCCCTCTAGGTTGCGGTGCGTTAGCCGGAAATCCATTTCAAGTGGACAGGGATGCCATTGCAGAAGACTTAGGGTTCGATGGCTTGATGCCGAACTCTCTGGCCGCGGTCGCCGACAGGGACTTTGTTGTGGAAACGTTACAGTGGGCGAGTATGCTTGGGCTGCATTTGAGTCGGTTGGCCGAGGACTTGATCATCTATTCCAGTGCAGAGTTCGGATTTGTCAGACTCAGCGACGCATATTCGACAGGGAGCAGCTTGATGCCACAGAAGAAGAACCCCGATGCTCTAGAGTTAATCAGAGGAAAGAGCGGTAGGTTATTTGGCGCAATGAGCGGGCTGATGATGTCAGTGAAAGGGATCCCATCTACGGTCCGTCGGTTTTCAAAAGCCTCGCTTTGGTCAGTGCTGACCTGCATTAGTACAACAAAGACCTCCAGGAGAGCGTGGAGCCCATGCTTGATGTCATTGCAACTACCAGCGATAGCATCCAAATTGCCACTGGTGTGCTGTCTACACTCTCTGTCCAATCCGCAAATATGCAAAAATCGCTCACTCCTGACATGTTAGCCACGGATATATCTGAATATCTTGTGCGCAAGGGCGTTCCTTTCCGAGAAACCCACCACATATCCGGCAGAGTCGTTTCCCTGGCAGAGAGGGAGAACGTTCCCATGGACAAACTCAGCTTCGATCAGCTAAGGGGAGTCGATCAAAGATTTGAGCCTGATGTAATGACTGTATTTAACTACCAGAAGAGTGCAGAGACCCGCTCGGCAAAAGGAGGAACCTCTCGAAGTGCTGTACGAGAACAGATTGAAGGCTTGAAAAAATCATTAGACGGCTGAACAGACGAGTTATATTCGAGGATTAAGAGGCACTCAACCCTGGATTGGGCATAGACCTATATGGAAATGCCTTGCATGTCTTTCGGCCTTCCACAGCGGCTAATGTCTGATACTGTGATACCAATATAGAGTGCACCGGCTCAAGCGCTTTGCACAGCTCGATTTGGGAAAATTACTCAAAGGTTTGCCTTTTAAACATCAAATTGAGAATGCGAGAAAAATCCTATCACTTGCTCGTAGGATATCATCACAGCTGGGACAGGTAAAATTCGCCATGGTTCATGGGTCAAACAGTCCAATACGCAACAAAGGGTTAGCGAACGCAGCTAATGCGTACCGTTTATTATCCGAAAAATAACAATTACTTCGGATACACATGCCTACTCCTGTGGCTGTGACGCGGGACTGCAAATATACGACGCCGTCGCTACACCTACTATTTTGCCCGATAGCATCAACGTGAGTAAGTCTTCTATCAAACTTGCTGTGTTATATACTGGTTCAGAATCATTTTCTGGCGCCGCTGTCACATAGCTCAAGTTACTTTTCCATACCAGTCATGCGGGCCCAAGTATTTGTATAAGCATTGAACCTGGGTAGTCAGCTATATCGGTCCAAGTATGAAGCCGTCCGGCTTGGATAAATTTGTTGGCTCAGACAGCTGAGTTCCATTGGGAATTGAATTGGTGATGACAGACTGCACTGGCTCACCTGGAGGCAACGCTGACTATCAGTCTACACGGCTCTCGTGGCTCTTTGAACAACCCAGAGATATTCACAGCATCGATCCAGTCCTAAAAAGAGACGTTCTGACATTCATTGGCATGCAATACCAACTTGTTAAACTCCGTCAGACGCCTTTATAGACACCGCGCAAAGACATGAAACGAGTTCGTCGGCGGAAGCCGGTATCAGAACGTGCACACTGTGAAACGTGTCTTTGAGCCTTCCGTGGTGGGTATCAGGGTAATCGCAGCAAGTACAACATTGCCAATGTCTTCTTGGTGCAGTTTGAAGTCACAATGTCATGGGAAGCTGAAAAATTTTCGAGTCAAAGCGCCTTTCTGTATCTTGATGAAGGCCCTCGCATGCAAGATCTTTGTCATGCGGAGGCGGATGATCATGTTTACTCGAATGACTGCAATCTATGACTATGGGGCGCAGAGTCATGGAATAATTTGCTTTACAGGGTTTAGATATAAGAATCTACCAAAGTACCTGATGAAGATTGTCCCCAGACGCGTTTACAAGGTCCAAAGCTGTATGTCCATTGCAGACCTAGACTCTTATCTGAATCAATCCTGCCGGTACAGGATACCAAAGTAAGAGGATTCGTTACAATACTTACCAAACTATCCTATCCCTTGATGACATATTAGGCAAGAGAATATATAGGGAAGAAAAAAACATGTGCCACATAATTACAACATATTACCGTTGCTGCCATCAGGAGATGGAGCGAAAGGTACGGTGCGCGCGCGCCAAGAAATTCATAGCGAGCGCTGCGCACCGTTGGCCTCACAAGGCTTTCGATCGGTCAGAGATATTGGACGGGCCATGTCTGGACTGCAAGTCCAAGCCCCCCTCCACCACTGAATGCCTTCCGACTTCTACAGACGAGAAATCCGATAACAAAAAAGCTCCCAAACGCGAAAAAGGAGAAAGGCAGTATAAAGATGAGAAGGAGTCAACAAACTCATCTGAGAGGCGTGATAAGCGAGATCGGCCTAACTGTAAGCCTAGGAATGGAAAATCTAGTGGTGTCGACAACGGTCCATTTGACGGAAACCAAAAACACTACATGGATAGAAAGGAATCGAGAGGTTCATCTGAGGGGCCCAAGAGGCGAGATAGACCAGAATATGAGCTTGGGTATGGTAAAGCCAGTAGGGGTGATGGCGGTTCAGCTGACGGAGACCAAAAAGACCGCAAGCGTGGGAAGACTTATTCCAAGAGTCGTCCAGCTTCTCCTGCTCCACCATTTTGCGTGTTTTCAAAGACACACAAAGAAGATTCCGCAAAAAGACATGAACAGAACGTCAACATTCAAATCCAACTAAGCGTCCCCGGCAATATCCGCACACATAATAGGAAAACTAAAGCAACAAATCAGCAACCACCAGGAGCGCCAAGTGGGATGTCACCACAATTGTTTGATGAAGATGAGAGAGCCAGCCCGCACTCTATGTCACATAGCAGAACCCAGTCGGAGAGATCAGAGGTTAAAGTAGTGGATCGGGGGTGGGAAGAGGCCTCTCGTGGACAGACTCGCTCTCGGGATAGCCGAACGCGATCGACATCTCCGGGACGTCCAATTGAGCCAGGTGGTCTGCATACGGATGAAGACCATTGCAGTCCCTCAAAGCCATGTTGTACCAGAAGGAGCGATAGTCGATCCTTTTCCCGAGATGGCAGATACGCTCCCCAAGATGAGATGTCTGAGAAACAGGATATGGCAACGGAGCCCTCGCAGGATCTTGAGCCTGTCTGGGAAGAAGACAACAGGCAAGATGAGAGGCAGGGCGAGGTGCAAGACGAGGAATGGGAGGAGGGGCAGGAAGATGGGCAGAATGAGGGCTACCATGAAGGTGAGTCGACAAGGATAAATTCTTCGAACGATCATGACGATAAATATCCACCGGCCGAATAGAGATAATGGATATTGGCGCGAGGCATCACTGTCAAGATGAATGCCAACTGAGTCGCACGTAGCACGGATCGTTTCTAAAGACTCAGCAACCCTCAATGAGCGAGATCTGTACCAAAGGATAGTCTGTACCAAAGCAGGGTTGACGGCGGGTCCTAACATGTGTTATTTTCCTTTGCTTCAATCTCTCTTATCGGGCATTTGTGAGTATGAGGTGCTTTGACCAGCTGGGTTTAGCAAGTATTCTTGTTTCAACTGATTGGTCAAGTATGTATGAGTTTAACTTGGATCTCTGCACGCACCCGCGACAAGAGTCACAATAGCAAGGCGCGCGGCTGGATCATGCGTCACAGTCCTTAAATGTGATAAAGGTCAAGTATTTTGCTGTAAAACTTTTACGACAAATCATCGTTTATAAACGAAATTTAAAACGTACCCGCCTTTACATTGCATCTGCATGTCGTTCTCAGCAAAATTCTTTTACAACCTTGCTTTGCCATCCCGCCCGTTCCACCCAGCCTCTTCCGCCAGGATCTCTGCCATTCTTTCCCCGAATGCTAGAACTGACAACATCGGATTGATGCTTGGCATGTCTGGAAAAAGCCCTGCGTCAGCAATTCTTAATCCTTCTAAATCTCTCACTTTGAGGGTATTGGAGTCTACGACAGCAAGCTTGTCCCTCGTCACATCTCCCATCCTGGTTGTGCCAGCAGGGTGGTAGACGGTATGCGCCGCACGCCGTGCATAGTCCGAGATAGCTTCATCGCTGGTTACCTTGGGGCCTGGAGCGACCTCCCGCCTCAGCCAGTCCTTGAAGGGAGATTCTTGAGCGATACGGCGAGCAGCGTGAATACCTGCAACTAGAGTAGCGGCATCATATCCGTCAGGATCGGTGAAATAGCGAAAGTCCAGTGCAGGTTTCACGTTTGGGTCAGAGGATGTAAGATAGACCTGACCCCGGGAACGAGAGCGAGGGATATTGGGCGTCATGCAAAAAGCGTATCCGTCAGGAGGCGAATCGTATCCCAACCTGAATATACCTTTTAGGCTTGTTTTTGGAATGCATGAACCGAGTGCGAGAACGACAGCTTACCTAGTGGTATTGAGGGTGAAGGGAATTTGGTAACAGTGCATCATCACATCCGCGGCATCACCGTCATGTCCAGCGGCGTTGTATGCTTCCCGTCGGAAAAAGACGCCAGCATCGGAATCCATCGTTGTCTGATTTGCCGGTACGGGTTTGTTCTACCAGTCTTGTAAGGGACTGACGACTAAGAGCTCCGATTCCACAACACTCACCAATTCCCACATGATGATGCTTTCTGGATGGTCGAGTAGATTTTCGCCCACTCCAGGGATATCTCGGACGACGGTTATGCCCAGATCTTGAAGTTGCTGCCTTGGACCCAGGCCAGATAAGAGCATCAGCCGTGGCGTATCAATGGCACCAGCCGAAAGGATAGTTTCGATCCTGGGTCGTAGTCTGAGCTTCTCGCCACTGTGTAAAAGCACATCGACCCCGGTTACGCGCATGCCATCAACATTGATTCGGCTGACCCAAGCATCGGTCAGAATGGTAAGGTTGGGTCGGCGCTCAGCGCCTCGTAGGATCGGGTGGAGATAGGCAACACTGGAACTGCTTCGTTTTCCATCATCCGGGTTGTATGACACATTGAAAAAGCCAACGCCCTGAGCCAAATTGCCGTTGTTCCGGATGTGTTGATTGAAATTTTCGATAACAGGGATGTTAAGCGCAGATGCACACGACCTAATCCAATCTTTGCAAAGCTGATTACGATGACGCTCGTGCACAGGCTGGAAAGTGGTGCGAATATTATCCACAAGGCGAGTCATGGTTGAGAAGGACCATGAAGGACAACCTTGAGCTTGCCAGCGTTGACAGTCATGCTCAAAAGGTCGAAAGGAAATTAGTGTATTGTGTGAGCTGCATCCTCCAAGGACTTTGGCACGAGAGTGGCGGATGAACGAGTTACCTATCCAAGTATTAATACTGTCTTCGGGGCGGGATCGCAACGGTACGCATGGATTTGCGGCAAGTTCCGGTCAAAAACTGCTTTTGGGCATGATGACTCTGCGAGGTTGCTTTGGGCGTACTGCTTTGGGCGTACTGCTTTGGGCTCCGCAGAGTGGTAAGGAGGTTACTTGCCATTTGGCTGCTCGGTCGTTCCGTAGTCGAAGTCGAGGTCGCCGCCTAGGAGGCCGAGCCATTCCTTGAGATTGAGCACACGATCATCGTTGAAATCGCTGGGGCCGGCTTCGATGAGAAGTACTTTCTTCTGTGGAAGATACTGAGAGAGTCTGCTAGCGATGGCGCACCCGGCTGTTCCTCCACCAACAATCACATAGTCAAAATCATTAACCACTGAACGAGACAGAGAGGTGGTTGTCATTTCGATCCAACGTTCTGTCGTCTTACAGACACCAAAAAGGAGATCTAAATGATTGAGGGAAATAAGACTTAACCGATATCCAAATCGAACATCGGCGTCTCATCCACTGCCCAAGGATTTTCACGAACAATAGGTCAAAGGTGACAGTAAGGCTTAGACCAATGTCAAAAGGAAAGGGAAAAAAGGATTAGCTCGCGAGCGAAAATGTTGCATTTTATGCAAGGTGGGTAGGGCCCGGGCTAGAGGAGGGGTTCTCTGGGGTAATGCTGGTATTTCCCGGGTCTGGAAGATCCTTTCGATCTTTGTGATGATTGTCAGCAATAAGGCTGATACCCAATACTGCGTGCACAAGCATTTTGTATGAAGATGGGAGAGCAGAATCGGACGATTTGACGCACCTTCACTTGGACCAATCGACGGGCGTGACCCCCTCTCGGCCTGGAAAAAGCTCCAATCATGGACTTCATAAACCGCCTGCCTTCCGAGTCGACTGTGCTCACAGCGATCTTCATTGTGCTTTTCATTCCGGTGCTTTATTTGGTTTTGAGCGGGCCCACTTTCGAAGATGCCGTCGAGTACAGTGTCCCTCCACCAGAGCAATGTGGTTCGGACTGGGAAGGAAAAGTGTTGGACGATCCGTCCATAAAGGTGGGACACCCCAATTGGAACTCGGTAGTCACCTCAATTGATTTTCTGTGTAACCCAGTCTGAAGGTTCATCGGCCATCCAATGCTACTGTCCCGCTAATGGCAAATTCCTTGGACTTGTTAACCCAGCAACTCCGGATGGTATCGATCGAGCGATAGCAAAGGCACAAGAAGCACAAGTTGAATGGGCCAAAACCCCTTTTAGCAGAAGGAGAAAGCTTTTGAGAACACTGCTGAAGTTGGTATTTCCATCAGCCGCGATTAGGGGCGGAGAATGATTGTCGGCACAGGCATGTACTGGACAACCAAGACATAATTGCAAGGGTCGCCTGCCTGGATTCGGGCAAGACAATGGTCGACGCTTCATTTGGAGAGATCCTCGTCACAGCGGAGAAGCTCAAATGGACAATCGACCATGGAGAAAAGGCATTAAGACCATCCCGGCGACCAACCAATTTTCTCATGATGTACAAGAAGAATGAGGTCCGCTACGAGCCTCTAGGTGTAGTAGCAGCGTGCATCAGCTGGAAGTATGTATTCCATTTTTCTCCTAAGATACGCCTTATTCTAATCTGTTTGCTAGCTACCCGGTAAGCCCACAACCAATGCTCGATCTGCTCTTTTACCAACTCCTTCCCTAGTTTCATAACTTGCTGGGGCCAATCATCTCGTCCCTTTTCGCTGGCAACGCCATCGTCGTCAAACCCTCCGAGCGCACTGCGTGGTCTAGCAACTATTTCGTTTCAGTTGCTAGATCTGCTCTCGAGGCGTGCGGACATTCGCCCCAGCTGATTCAAAGCGTCGCGTGCTGGCCTCAGACGGCTCCCCACCTAACCGCACACCCGGGTCTTTCTCACATCACCTTTATAGGCTCTCGCCCTGTTGCCCACTCTGTTGCCTCTTCGGCTGCTAGAAGCCTGACTCCTGTATGCCTGGAGCTTGGTGGCAAAGACCCCGCCATCATCCTTGACGATGCCAGCAACCTTTCGAGCATTGCCAGTATCCTTATGCGCGGCGTTTTTCAATCCGCTGGCCAAAACTGCATCGGCATCGAACGCATCATCGCCACCCCCAGTGTTTACCCGCAGCTCCTCGCTCTCCTCGAGCCCCGCATCCGCGACCTCCGTCTTGGCTCTGCGCTCGACGATCCTGACGAGGACATTGACATAGGCGCGTGTATCTCCGATGAAGGCTTTACCCGCTTGGAAGCCCTCATTGATGATGCCAAGCAGCAAGGCGCGCGACTCATATGCGGTGGCAGGCGCCAGACGCACCCCCGTCATCGCGCAGGACACTACTTCCAGCCGACGCTGCTGGCAGACGTGATGCCCGAGATGGCGATTGCGCAGCGGGAGCTCTTCGCGCCAATTGCAGTGCTGATACGGGCTGACGATGCTCGGGATGCTGTCCGCATTGCCAACGCCACGCCTTACGCTCTCGGCGCCAGCGTTTTCGGTACAGCACCGTATTTCCTGAACCAGGTCGTGTCAGGCTTATCCGCAGGCATGGTAAGTGTCAACGATTTTGGCGCATATTATGCCGTGCAGCTGCCGTTTGGTGGTGTCAAAGGCTCTGGCTATGGGCGATTTGCTGGAGAGGAAGGGTTGAGGAGTTTGTGTAATGCAAAGAGTGTATGTGAAGATCGCACAACGCTTGTGCGAACGACGATTCCAAAGAGGTTAGATTATCCGATTCGGGACCAGAAAAAGCCATGGGAGATGTGCAAGGCCATTGTGGACCTTGGATATCGGGAGAGCTGGATGGCAAAAATGAATGCATTGAGGCGGCTGATGGGTAACTCATAGACTTATACGAAGATAGCGCGTCGTTTGGGAACATTATTTGCAATTAAGGGCTGAGCAGCTAAGCACTCATGGCGTATCGAACCAAGAAATACAATTCCAGCAGATCCAGCCGAGTTAAGTACCTTGGTAAGTACAACACAAGCTTTGTGCGCTGCCTGCTAGCGAAGGTTGTTGGAGGCTTCATCGAAGAACAATAACGACGCTGGGAGAGTCGTACATGTAAGAACAGACCCAAGCAACGCAACTCAAGATGATTCTTGTCAACGGCTCCTCGAGCAAATCTTAAGTTAAATATCGGAATGAGGCACTTGAGGTACTTGAGAGATGGTTGAAAATGATTTTTCTTTTGATCTCATTGCCCACGCACTCAGGCTGTTATCAAGATCTCGAAATATGACAAATGCGTAAATGGTATCTTTCGAGTAATACAATAGCAGCGTTCTATACATCTTCATCAATGCAATCAGCCATGCCCTTTTCGACAGCTCTTCTCAATATCGCTGCCACCCTGCCCACTTCGCCACTCTCCTGTTTGGCTAATTCAAGGCCATCCTGAACTGCTGCTAAAGCCAGCTTTTTGAAAACCCTCTGCCGGTCTCCGCGATCTTCGTACGCCTCACTCTCTTCATCTCTAGGAGTGCCAAATAAATTGAGATATCCGTAGGGATTTGATCGCGCGGGGAATGAGTGTTCAGAGTTGTGCCACAACGGAAACGTATCTAGCGATTGCTGAGGATCCATCGATTCCGGTCTACCAATTCCCACATGTACGAAAAGCGTGAAAGTCTGAAGCTGTCTAACGAACAGCTTATCTCCACCTGTCGGTCTTACTCGGGTCTGTTTTAATGTAGACCATTTGGAAGCAGCTTCGTTGCCTTTGTGGTATTGTTGCCATCCAAATAGTCCCAAGAAACACTTCAAAGTCTTCACCCATACCCCAGCGGCACTGACCACCTCCTTCTGCGCCACCTCGAGAAGCCATTCCAGGGCGTCAAGAGCGGTCATTCGCACATCGATTGATAGATGTGTCATACCAGCGCGAATGTGCAAAATTAAGCTGCCTGCATTGTTGCGGACTTCCTCCACCGGCAAGGCACGTAGGAGTTTGTTCAGTTGTTGGCGAACGGGTTGGGATCCGTCCAATAGAAGCGGTCGAATCTTTTCAACAATGACTGGCACTGGTTGTGGAGGCGGTCGGGAAGAGATAGTAGAAGTCAGGAACGCTAGAGCGTCTCTCCTCTGACTGTCAGATTTGGAGGTCAATAGTGACAAATAGTTACTGAACTGTGATGCTGTGGACGGTGCAAGTGTAGACAGAGACTGCTGGTTGAGTATGATGGCTGAGAGGCCGTTAGCATACACAATATTGCAGCAACTCTGGAGCAGTGTGATTACATTTGGCCTTGAAGTTTGTACTCGTGAAACTATCTGGTTTTGCTTTGGTTTTGCCAACCTTTAGTCTGGCTTTCTGGAAATCTTTCTTTTTTTCCCGTTTCTTTTTAGCACTTGCTGCCATCTTGAACTGGGTTCAAATATGCTTGGTTCCCCTCGAAAAGACCGTATCGCATTGAATGTTGAGCTCTTCATTGGATGGAGTTTCAAGCGCCAGTAGCACCAACAATGGTGACTTGGGGGCATCTCCAGATGCGATATCGAAGGGTTTCGGAACGCTTCCGAAGTGCGGTATGACGGTTGTTTCCCGAGCAAATACCTACCTGCCTAGGTACCAAGGTACCTATCTTAAGTAAATGAAATAGAACCTCCAAGATCGTACCTGGTTACCCCAACACTTCCACGCATGGTTCCTGATCAATATTCTGACTTCACGTTCTAACACGTAAACCTTCAAAGGGGGGGCATTTTGCAATTTGAAATGACCCAGGTAACGGTAAGCGCCTGAGCATTGCATGTCTCTACTTCATTGCTGATTTGCGCAGTCCGAGGACACTCTTGCTCTCCTTACAAGACTCGGTCAAAGATCTGGCGTCCAAAGCACGTTGGTCTTGTCGCGAGACACAGGCGCCATTGTTCGCACATCCGGCTTAATCTCCGACAGCTCCTCTGCAAACCCAAACAGTACGCAACCTGCTTCCAACGAAGACAGTGCCGAAATGCTGGCGAATGGTGCTGGAAGACAGTCGGCTGGCATCCACAGTGCCGAGGACGTGGCAAAGTTGGTCTACAACTTCGTCGGCGCTGCCGGATCAATGATACAAGAATTGGATGGAAACGACGAGGCGAAGCTATTGCGTGTACGGACGAAGAAGAACGAACTCGTGATAGTTCCAGGTAAGGATGTCGAAAAAGAATGAATCGATATTCGAAGCTCATGGTTAAGTAGACTCTAAATTTCTTCTGGTAGTTATCCACGATACGCCCCCTGCCTGAAGCTTCGATACCATTTGATCTCCCCCATTAGCAGCCCTACTCTCGGCACGAATCATGCCCTCGAGACAGGACGCATGCATCAATTGAGTCCTAGCTACCCTCTACCAGTGCTCTTCTCCGATTTGCGCATCTTCGACATCTACTCCATCTTGATACCACCTCCCCTCCTCGCCAATCTCGACATCATTCCCACTCATCTGCCTCTTCCTCATGAGGCCTTGCTCATTGAACGTCCAGTCCTCCAAACCATAGCACCGCTTCCACTTCATCCCATCCTCGGCATCGCGGTACTCATACCAAAACTGCACTGCGATCTTGTTACCGTGCCAGGAGAAAAGCTCCTTACGCAGACGGTAGTTTTGCTCGCGCTTCCATTTTGCGTGCAGAAAAGCGACGATGGCATCAGTACCACGGAGGAATATGTCACGGTTGCGCCAGATAGAATCCGGCGTGTAGGCCAGAGCGACTCTTTCGGGATCGCTGAGGACAAGTGAAAAATCAGTACGGTCATTTGGTCAAGGGTCATGTGAAATGGTGTTAGTGACGAAAAGAGGCAATGAGGTCTTAGAGGCTGCCACTTTACGCATTGAGATGCATTGTGCATAGAATGGAAGCGTTCTTTACCGACTATTCCAAAGATCTTGGGCCTTCTTGACCTTTTGGTGCGCTGTCTCTTCGGTGAAGGGGGGCTCGAGCAGCGCATTTGCCATCATTAATTGTAGTGATGAAAATCGTAGTACTTTGTTTGAGCGACGACACGAGAGTAGCGGATGAAGTAGATTGAATTTGGATTAGTGACTAGTAAGCTACGCGAAGGAGGATCTACGAAATGCACGTAAATCCAGGCCTCCATACCTTAGGTAGGCTCCTCTTCTTAGCTAAGCATCGGCAATATGAGATTGAGCTTCAAGAAACAGGTACCCAGGTACAGGTACCCAGGTACAGGTACCTTACAGGGAAGTACCGAAATATGATAATTGTAAGTTATCAGGTATCAGTACACTTGGCATGTAGAGCTTGCGGTCCATGGCTATTAGACTTTGCCCGAACTATGATTGCGATATCTGGCGCAATATCTGGGAATAATAACAAATTGGTACCTAAGACTCACCCATCAATTTTGCAGCTCGTCAAACAAAGAAATGGTTAAGAAGCACCTCTAATCAAGTCTGCGCCTTCTCCAACCTTAGGTAGGCAACGCCTACCTAGATTTTTACCTGAACTAACTTGCCAATTGTGCTTGCCTGCACGTCAAGTAAATAAGGAGTTATGAGGACTACAACATTTCACATATTCTGATTCGTGTAATCTTCTCCGCCAAGATCTGTCAGAGTGGCATCGGGGAGCGACGTCACTGTAAACTTCCATATTCGATTCCGTATGGTGCAGCTCATTGCCCGTCTCCAGACTTTAGATTGCAATAGCTGAACTGAAACAAACAAACGCCAAGCACCGGATATGCACTCGTCCTTCCAGGTAATAAGACTGTTCCGACTGGAAAACCATCCTTTGGACCCGATTTTCCATCATGCCTGGTCAAAGTCATATTCACATTCTCAACTTCCGCCATCTTTCTTTATCGGCACCCCTCCCGTGAACATACAGGCCTCATCATGTTTAGGTCGCTCATGAGCCAGGGTTGGGGTTCATCTAAAAGCTCAAGTTAGAATGGAGTCCAGTTGAGCGCGGAATTGAGCGATAATGCAGACCTTTCGCTTTCCACCGGTCATCGTGACGTTCACGAAACGACGGGTATACGTGATCCTCTTCTTCGCTCGACCCTTGGGCGTCTTCTTCTTCTCCTGGGGTTCAACCTAGAAACAAGACGCATATCAATACGACGTCCGTTGGTAAAATGCGCCAGTACTTTGTACCTTTGGTGTCTGCGATTTAACCTTGCCGGCACGGGCAAGAGAGCCGTGAACTTTGCCCATATTTTAATTCCTTTCTTCTAAAATTGATGACGTCGCGGAGAGTCTCGCAGGAGAGATTGTAGAAGAATATCAGATTTCGCTGCTGATGACGAACGCGCTCACTGTAGGGAGAATCAGCGCCTGTTTCCGTCTGGGATGATTTGGACGTACGCAAGTCGATGGAGGGGAGAGACGGTAGAGCCGACGGGAAAGAAGGGAATACAGAATGAGGAAGTGCGAGGAAGTGACTCGTCGCTCGCCACCGGTCCGACTCACTAGCCGAACGTGCCACTATGCCTAATGCGGTGCTAATCTTTGAGTTGTCTTCTGCTCGAAGCTGTTGAACGAGCACGAAAACAGGCCTTGCTGTAACCGCGGTTACTGGCCTGTTGATGCATGATGCTCTTGTTACGTCTCTCATGACCAGAACGCTGTAAATCACACGACCATCAACATTTACCTAGCTTAACATCAATCAAAACCGGCGCATTCACTACTTCACCCCACTCGTTCATCACTTACACGAACACTGATACGACTACTTTCCCATCCTTGCAGGCCTAGTTTTGAAACCAGATTCCTCCTCCTATGCAGTATATCATCTAATCTCAACATGAAGCTGAGACGCTTTTTCACGGCCTTCGTCCAGCTCGTTCCATTCGCCGCCACCCTTTCCTTACCCGAAGTGCAATCAGTTTTTTCGAAACCATCTACAGCCTCTACTGCGCGCGAAGCACCCTTTCAGATACCAACAGTTCATGAGTCTGCTGTTCAAGCGCGCCGCATCTTGCATCTGGAAAATATTGGCACGTTATCCACGATTTTTCCGTCGCTTTCATCCCATTCTAGTATCGGTTCCGCCGAAGACCGTCCAAACGATGTCGGAGGTACACCTATAGGGTTGATGGACTATATCGCCGATTGTGAGCCATCCACCGGCAATCCTACTATTCTGGCTATTGGTATCGCTACGAGCTTCAAGAACGTTGCTGCTGGCAGCAACATCACGCTCTCTTTAAGATGGCATCCTCCTGACGAGCACAAGCGCAGGTATAGCGCTGCCAATCTGCCACGATTCTCGCTCATCGGATACCTGGAAGACATAACAAGAGAGGACGTGCAGCAGCATCGTATCGCCCAGTGCTTCACTAAATACCATCCGGACGCGAGGGCTTGGTTACCCGGGAATAGAATACATGCAAGCCATTGGACCAGACTTGTCGTCCAGGAAGTGTACTGGATTGGTGGATTCGGAGACAGAGCGTACATTGGATGGATACCCACTGAAGACTGGAGAAACGTCACGAGGAAAGAAGTGGCACAATGTCGCCTTCCAGGCGAGCGGGATACAGTGGCATTGCGCAATCGCCTACGGTAGCTGTATTACCGGTACTGCACAAAAGAGGATCGATTTATTTAAACAGACCGGTTCCTTCTTTACGCCTGTATTGATACCTAGTGTAGCATAGAGCATGCGAAAGTGATTCCATCTCATCAATCCGTTACTCCTTTGCCTTGTGCTTCACCAAGTGTACCTTTGAGCGACAATGCTCCAGGTGATGACATCTTCCCACTGAGTCGGTAGTGAAAGCGAGTCTCGGGTCAAACTCTGTTGAAACTGGCCAATCAAGGAGGACACGGTGAGAGCATATTTTTCTAGGGGTTAACGGTCAAGTTAATTAGACTTTGCATGGGCTGGTTTGATGATACCTAACCGGACTGAAGTTGCTAATCAACTTCAACCCCACATCAGCGACGTCACACACCTCTACCCCACCACCCATTTCCTCCAATTCATGGGCATAGGTGGCTTCTAGTCTTATTACCCTCTCACCGAGCTACTTGTCCACTTGACCAATTTCATTGGGTTTTGCTGCCCTGACCTGCCGTAGTTCTCAAGCTAATCGTACTTCTGGACGACCACAGATATCCCTTCTTAACGTCAGCGAGAATGCCTTTGCAAGCTGGTAACAAATTTCCCTCTGATGTTGTGTTCGAGTTAGTAGCTTGCTATATCCGGGGCCATTTGAGAATATACCTAGCTGATCTGCTTAGATGGGCTCCAATCACCGATCCTGATCCCACTGCTTGTGGCCGCCCACAGCCTTACGACGCCAGCAAGGAATTTGCAGGCAAGAAGGTCGTGCTTGTCAGCGTGCCTGGTTCGTCTTTTCTTACCTATTCACCGCACTGGCAGAAGGACACTAAGAGTTGGAACAGGCGCATTCACTCCCGGCTGCCAAGCCTACCATCTTCCCCCTTACATCTCGAAGCTCGATGATCTGAAGGCGAAAGGCATTGACTTGGTTGTTGTCATCGCTTCTAACGACGCTTGGGTTATGTCAGCATGGGGCAAGGTAAACGGTGTCAAGGGCGAGTCTTCTATTGTAGGTTTATTCGATCCGACGGTTCTGGAAAGACAACATAAATATCGATACTAACAGGACGCCAGTACTTCATGAGCGACACCAAGACTTTCTTCTCCAAGAACTACGGTTGGGCAGCTGGGATGGGTGAGCGCAATGGTAGGTGGGTCATGATCATTGAGAAAGACGGAACGATTAGCTATTCCGATCACGAGCAGAATCCCAGTCAAGTCACGGTAAGTCTCAGTGAAACATGACATCTGCCACGCTGCGAAATTTGAACTATCGCTGATTTGATGTAGGTTACTGGCGCGGATGCTGTAATTGCTAAACTCTGAATGTTGGCGCTATCAGTCATTAAGTATCCTGTATGTTGCGATTCACCTCCAAACTCATAGATTAGACGAGTCGAAAATGAGACTCCTGAATGGCACTCGCAGGAGCCTGGAGACTAAGCCACGACAAAACTGCAATCATTATTGAAATGAAATCATAACTCCATAAATTACCGTCACGGATTTTGTCTGGAGCAACATTGCGTGTTGATCATATCATGTTCATTGCTTGTTATAAGGCGTGGTGTTAACAGGAGTAACATTAAATACCACTTCGAATCGTTAGTAGGACCCTTGACGAAAAATGTGGGGAAACGATTGGTCTTCACCTACCTAACCTAGGTAGGTAGTCCTGGTGCTTCTACCGCAACAATGGTGGGTCCGCTTGGTCTCTTTTACTCCATCAATTGTAAACATACATGTCGACTGTAATTTGTGAGAATGGCAAACGTTCCGAGACGCCCAGACCCATCCTTGACGTCGCAGTATCGACTCCGGCAAATTGCTCTCATCGCCAATGATTTGAAAGAGACAGAGCGCATTCTGGTAAGTGGGTCATGCGGGAACTGCATAGTTTCGATATACATGAAAGAAACTAAGAGTGTCCGGTAAGACACATGTGCTAGGCACGGAAGTTGTGTATGAAGATCCTCAGCTTTCTCACTGGGGTCTGACGAACTTTCTAATCGCTATCGGCGGCGACATCATTGAGGCAAGCTCGTGCGAAGATAAGGGACCATATTCAACATTCTCATGGCCATGCTTTAGGTAGTATCGCCTATCAAATCAAACACGACTGCGGGCAGACTACTCGCCAAAAGAGGAGACGGTGGATACATGGTTATCATGCAAACAGTAGATGCCAATGCGCGTCGTGCAAAGATCGAGTCTCACGGCCTGGCCAAAGTCATCCATACACACGAGCAAGATGATAGCGTATGCGTGCAGTATCACCCGAAAGGTATAAAAGGTGAGAATGCAATTTTTACAACTTTTCGATCCGAGCGGCACTGGAAGAAGACTAAATATGGCCGACCTTTCAGGTGGAGTAATGCCCGAACTCGACTCTCATCTTCCGACCTCTTCCAACCCAACACCTCTTACCACGCGCTTCTCACCTTGGCATGCATGCGGACCACTTTCTTCCTATCCCAAATATTCTACTGTTATGAAAAGTCATCCAGACCTGTATCTTGTAGGCACCGTGCTCCGCCTCGAGCCAGGCGACAGCTCCACAGAAGCAGCATCACGGCAGTGGGAGGAAATCTTCGGCGTGCCCCGAAGTCGAGACCTACTTGCTTTCACTAATGCAAGACTTGGTTTCATTCGAGGCGAAGAAGGGGAGCGAGAAGGCTTGGTAAGCATTACCATTGCCGTTAAAGGTAGGAAGAATTTCGAGGGAATTCTGGAAAGAGCTAGCAGAGAGGCATTGTGCGGGGACGGATGGATCAACATGTGCGGTGTCAGGTGGTATTTTGTGGAAGCTGGAGAGCCAGAGGAACGGAGTAGCTTGTAGCACATTGCACAAGCAAAGAAAGGGTATGGTATGTAGCTATCATCAAGAGCTAGTATTCCCCCAGCAAGTAGATTGTTGAATGTACCGTAGCTTGACGAACTGCGTCTTTCAGGGAGTCCAGAGCAGTAGATACTTGTACGACAATTTGCTCTCACGCACCACATATGGTCAGCGATGAAGCCACCAGAAGCCTTGCAAACACACCATAGTCCGGTGGGCTACTGGCGGGCGCGATGAGGTGTGCAATGGAGCGCTTGAACGCGGATTAAGGCAAGGTGCCTTTCGCACTTAGTCAGCGATCACACCTCATTTAGGTACCACCTACCTCCTAATTAACTTAAGATACCTAAGAAATCATACCTTCTGCCTAGCGACTCCAATCGTCGGGATCATGCCATCATGGAAACTCTTGACGGTACTAGCTGGGACGTGCTGATATCTGGCACAGGATTGCAACAGTCCCTTCTTGCTTTGTCCGTCTCATCCAGCTCCAAGCAATTAATCAACAAGGTCTGACTGACACAGGCTTCCTCAAGAGCCCTATCGCGATCGAACAAGAAGATCCTGCACGTTGATCAAAACGGCTACTATGGAGGGCAAGAAGCTGCCTTTAGCTTGCAAGAAGCTGAAGAATGGGTAGAACACAACCGAAGTAAGAGATTCACGCGAGTACTTCAGATTTGGCGTAGTAAAAGCTGAAATTACGACAGATCTTCCTTCACATCTTTTCCAAAATGCTGCCTTTTATACCGAGGTAGTCCCAGATAGTCAGCCGGCTCTGTCATTCTCTCGTGCATACAGTCTTGCCTTGGCGCCGCAAATTATCTATACCCGGTCCCCACTTTTGCAGACCTTGGTTTCCTCGAAGGTCTACAGACAACTAGAGTTTCAAGCTCTTGGCAACTGGTATATCTTTAAACCGAACGATTTCAACGAGAGCCATTCCAGTAGTGATACTCGACTGAGTGATGAACAGAATGGTGGCGGATCTCTGGTAAAGGTCCCTAATGGACGAGAAGATGTTTTTTTGGCTGAAGAAATCGATCTCCGAGCAAAGCGTTCGCTCATGAACTTTTTGCGCTTTGTCGGCGACTTTGAGAGTCAAACAGAAAAGTGGGATTCATACCGAACCCAGCCTTTGTCTGTTTTCCTCATTGATCAATATCGCATCCCAGAGGAGCTTCATGAACCACTCTTCGCTCTAACGCTATCGTCTAATGACCCTGAAGCGACAACGACCGAATTTGCCCTGCCGAGAATAGCACGACATCTTCGTTCCATTGGCGTGTTCGGACCGGGCTTCGGCGCTGTCATCCCTAAGTGGGGTGGCCTTGCCGAGATTTCACAGGTTGCCTGCCGAGCAGGTGCAGTCGGAGGCACTGTGTACGTACTGAATCGAGCAGTGCGAACCGTTGCTTCATCATCGAGTGACAACAGTGACGATTCAGCCTTGTTCACAGTGACACTTGATGATGGTTCGGTGGTCAAATCATCGTGGGTCGTAGGTACAGATGTGGACCTGCCTCCTATCCCCGACGAGCCTCGACAACCTGCAGTACCAAAGCGGACAATAGCAAGTCTTTCACGAAGTGTCTCGATTGTAGCGTCGCCAATGACGTCCGTACTACCTCCGGTCGCTGAAAACGCACCCGTTCCGGCAGGCGCACTCGTCGTTTTTCCAACGGGCAGTTTAGTCTCAGAGAAGACCAATGACAACAATACTAAGAATCTTCCGGTCCATGTCATGATCCACTCCAGCGATACCGGTGAGTGTCCGGATGGCCAAGGTAGGAATATGACTTTTATTTCGCGTCAAAACATATGAACATCTATCTTATAGTCCTACGCCACAAATGATGATCTACTGCGAATACTTATCTACATTGTCTGACGCCTTGTTGATGCAAAATATCATCTCTGACATCCTGACATCGGCAACTCTCTTCAATCTTCTATCCGCCATTCATACTTTGTACCAAGTACTGATGTTGTCACCCAGCTATCGTCTACGCCAGTACTGGCGCCGTCGGCGATGAAGCGTTTGCCCTACTCGAAACGGCGGTTCACCAAGTCCTGAAAAGCGTGGGCGAGCACCCAGTGCCCCGATTGCTTTGGTCAATGCGGTATGAGCAATCGGCAGGACATACAAATGCAACCGTCGATGGCACGGAAGGCTTTGAGGCCGCCACTAATAGTCGCATACTGCGCTTCAGCCCAGCTTCACTGGATCTTGCTCTCGATGACTCTCGCTTAGAGAGTGTGAAGAGTGTATGGCAGGAGATAATGGGAACTGAGGCCAGCGGCTTCATGGAGTTCGAAGATAGGGTCGGGACTGCTCTAGATGATGATGGTGATGTTATATGAATCATGACTTGAGCTTTGTAAGGTCTATTGTTAGATTGGCAAGACCTTTGAAATGCTTTCACGATAAAACGGCGTCATGTTCTTTATATCAGACCATACCGTAACACCCATTCTTGCGTCTTTCTGCCTATGCCATAGAGTATTTTGAAGAGCAGATTGTCTGTTTGCTATCTTCGCTCCTTGGAAGCATTTGGAAAATACTGTGGGGAAACCCGCATACAACTCCTTCCAGCCTCCACCAATTGCTTTAGGGTTGACCGTTCGATCGCTTCTCTCCAGCCCAGAGGGTGCAGTATTGCTGCTCGGGTGAATCTTATGTATGCGAGGCTCTAATTCAGCACACCTTTTGTCTTGTGAAGAGAGGACCTCTCATTACCTGGCGTAGATTGGCAGACCTCATGAGCAAACTTGCCGGGCATCTCCTCTCATACAAATTAATCCATCTCGATAAGAACCCTTGGATGATTCTATCCTTCTGGCAGATAAGCAATCAAGATGGGCGTAGAATCTTCTTTTCGCAGTAGTTAGCCTGGTCACGAATGAATAATGCATGGAAGCGGAAGACGCTTCGTAACGACGAGTACGGACATGGTCCTTCTTCACACTTTTCATCTGAAACATTCCAAGTTCTGTCCTGGGATCTTTGTCTCCACCGTGATACATCCAGAGGGTTGGATTTTCTTCTCTTTCACGGCGGTTTAGTCTTTTAGATAAGTGTATGAGAGTGCTAGTGCGACATCAAGTAGGAACTAAGAAAAAGCTTGTGATCATGATTCTATCTTTTCCAACAGTTCAAAACACTACAGTAGTATTGAGGTATAAAGCATGTATACTAGTTTCGAGTCAAAGTCGCCGTTTACGTGCACATGCGCGGTGTAGGAGGGGATAACTCGGCAGAGCAATGTGAAACTATGTATACTGGGATTGAGGTCACTAGTACCGGCAGTGGCAGACCTTGACTTGGTAGACGCCGCACGATACCTAGTATTGTCCTGATTTCTGGCGCCTCACGCGTGTAGATCTGGAATAGAATTTAGACGCCCTGACTCTATAAGCATCGGTTACAGAACCTGTCTGACTAGGAGGCCGGGCTTCAAAACCAGTAACAAGGAGAAGGCTTGTCACTTTCGGAGAATTTCTCTCGCCAGTGATGGATCCCTTAGTTGTTCCCGGTTTCCGGAAGCCTGATGCTGGCAGGAGATCGCAGCGAGATTACCATGACAGCATGCATATCAAACAGAACGATCGCTGTTGAAACCCTTCAAAAGCGATTCCCTGGGCTGATATTCTATGGGCAATGAATGCCGGCAAGGATTGCGATCACGCTCAATCGTATCCCTACATTAGTGTGATTCTGGGTGAGTCTGTATTTTCTAAGCGAACAGGAGATCCGAGTGCTTATGCCTCTTTCACAGACTCGACGCCTTGATCGGACCGGGAGTCTCGGAGAATTTGCTACATTAGAGCGGATGACGCGGCGGATGGTGCAGGGATCCAGTGCATGCGCGCTAGGAAAGGCCAAGTAACATCAAAGGAGCGCTCAGACTACCTACCTACCTCATATTACTACTCCGTACCTAATGCGCAAGAACTGAAAGCACATAGGAGCTCTGGACAGACGATGTCATTGAGAATCGGATCAAAGCTTTTTGACAGGTGCTTAGCGTTGACGGGTTGGCCACTGCGAAGGCAATCTGGTCTTAGTTTATGCTCGGCTCCATGCGCGAAGGATGCCAGCAGAACGAGCTGCAGCAAGGATCGCGGCAATGGTCAGCGCTAGAAGATGCAGGCGGATCATTTGACCCGGAACCATGTGTAGATCGGAAGAGGAGTGAACCAGGGTGAAGCCCACAGAACTCCTGCCCAAGTACCGCATCGGATAGCGTCGGTTAGGTACCATTGGCACGATGACGGCGGTAGAGTCCAACGTCCGTCGATCGAGCGTTGACCACATCGAGGTAGATACTAAGGTAGGTATCTAAAGGAATGAAATTGGCATCTGTGAGATGTCCAAGGGCCGACAGAGAGGTCGCCATCCACACTAGCCTTCGCCTCATGGTTGCAAGGAGAAGAGATTCTGTGGGTCGCGAGAGTGTTAAGCTCGCGCTCGCGTGCACACGAAATAGTTACTTACAATGAGCTCATTCTCGGAGTGACATCTATGCGTTTACATTGCTGCGAGCTTGATTACCTTGATTGTACGGCATTGCATCGAATAAGGCTAAGGGGAGTGCAGAACACGACGCCAACCGGGTGGTTGACCCTCGCGGAAGATAAATGGGCAGCTGGACCATTAACATACCCATCACTTGACGAGGCAGGAGAGTTGTGCAAGGGTTCCGACGCCTGAAGAAAGTGGACCCCATTGCGGAGGTGGAGAACATCGTTTCGGTGCACCCAGCCGAGGCTGTTGTGCTTTGGTGTACCCGAATGATGCAGAGTCCTTCACGAGATGGTAGCATCGACAGCGTTGAGGCTATCATGCCTTGCTCTGTTTGATTTTCTAGGTAAGGCGTGTCCACAGCAGCCATAGTCTCATCCATCCAGGCCCATGACAGCTTCTTCGAGGGAAGCCACTGGTGTACAATGTCGATTCCAGCCAGTGTATCGTGCGAACCAGGAGATCGCGACAACATGGGAGCCGAGTAAACCACGCCTCGCACGTTGCGTTCTTGTGAATTAGTATCGTGAGATAGTGGCTACCGAGTCACACTTTTGTCCATGCACTTATTGTAACTTGCATCAAACCAACAATAGTGTTACCCGAAAGATACCCGTATGGTTTCCTTTGATATGCACCCGTCAGGTACAGTAATTCAGCCAGATCTCTTCCTGCTGAACCTCAGCCAGCAAGAGGCAGTTGTGGGACCCGACTCAATGGATCCTCAGCTTCAGACCCGAATTGTCTGTATCAGCAGCGCAGCTAGGAAAAGCATCGATTGAGCGCCCGAAGCAGAAGTTTGCAGCAAAACCTTAACAACGCGGCGGGAGATCCCTGCGATGAAGAGAGAGTGTCATGACGTCGCTCGCAATATAGGTAATAGATTGTGCCGAATCGTCGCATGAGGTCACGGACGAAACAGGCTCTGAACGCGCAGGTCTGCAAAACAGCAGATGGACGGGACGCCAAAATTGACCCAAGGACGACATCTTTCATACCCAATAAGAGGGCCATTTGTTCGTAGCAGCGCCCGGGCACAAGAGGCGCAGAGGCGTTGGAAGCGTTCATGAGAATTTCCGCTTTAGCCAGAATTCTCTGAAATTGCATTGGATTTGGTAAGGTTGGCGTGTTGGAAGCAATAAATCTAGTAATGTTTTCGCATCAGGCGCATGCATCTTGCTTGAAGACCGCGCGTTTGGTAGCCGTAGCCGGTTATTCAGGCCCAATAAGACAGGGATGACTTTGTGTCGTCCGTTCCTGAGCCCTAATTGGGCATCGATTCTACGCTCAACCGTCCAGTATTCTCGGGCGCAATTCCCGCCACCTCCGCACGCCGGGCTGTGAGAAAACCTTGTCGGCAGTGTTACCGCGTCCTCAGTTCCGTGGAAGGCATTTCATGTGAAGGGGGGAGTTGGTCGAGCATCGGCCACCATTTGGGCCACTTGAGGTAAATCACTGTAGATCATGCACCATACGTGCGTGTGAGGTAGTGATCGGAACTCCCCATGCTACACTCAATGGCTGGGTGAAAAATTCTACTGCAAGATCTCTGAAAGATGATACCCAGGATGAGCTGGGGAGTGATCGGATGCGAGGTCTTGCAGGACCTATCTGTACTTGCTGGGTTCGTGCGCGATACTGCACCAAACCCAGAGAGTTTAATGCGTGCTGCCACTGCTTTACCTGTCGAATATCAAATGCCCAAGTCTTCCCAAGAACTCGTGGAACGACCCCGTGTTATGATCCCCGGAACACTTCAATACACACTGGCGCTGCCTACCCAGCTAGCGTACAATTAGAAATGTCAATGCAAAATATGGGGGACGAGCGCCAATTGCTCTGCAGATGGGCGGGAGATGAGCAAAGAAACAACTATCAAGCGTGACTTGAAAGTCAGCGTTGTGATAGGAGTGCGCTGCGATGCGTCTGCTCAGCCATGATCCTACAATGGGGTCATCGTCTGCTCCTTGCGATCAGAAGAGAGAAATGTTTGATGAGAAAACGGACACCACCTTCCCAAAGCAGGAGGGAAAATGGTCGGCTGGGACTGAGTCTCCATGAACAGCCCCTGCGAGGGTCAAGGGTATCGAGGATCGCTGGAGAACAGGCGCTTCGGCTACAGAGGCCCGGGGCTACGAGCATGCTCGATGCCAGAAAATGATCCTTTGACGGTGCAGGAAGCATGGATTCCTGTTCTCTCGCAGTCTCGACCCAGAAAGCATGGCTTCTGGCGCGGGCGTCGCAATCTTCGGAGGCTTTTTTCATTTCAGCGAGCCAGGCTTTCGGAACGCACCGCCCCGAACTCAGTAAAGCGCATGATTAGTGCTGGGGAAGATCAGACAGGGGTGCTGCAGCCAGCAGTGGGAGACGTGATGAACCGACAGATCTGGTTGTGCGCCCACCTGAGCAGCGCTCCATGTCGTCCCAATCCCACGCCAATCCCATCCGTGGCAGTCGGTCTTACGCAGACGGCGGAAGCCAGGCTTGCCATGTGCGGCACATGGTGATACAAGGCCCAGCTGTTGGAGGCGAGGTGTCTCATGCCACGCGTGGAGATCGAGCCAGGGTGCCTGTTGATAAAGCTACGCTTAATACGAAGCGACAACTAGGATCTATGCCGATCTTGCTGCAACTGAACGGTCGGCTATTACTCCCCTCATCCTGGTCCTTGCTGCTGTTCTGCTAATCATGCTCACCACGTACCGACTTTGTTCCGTATTGTTTCGGATCGAGTGGTCTGAGACAGCGGCAACGGTCTGATGTTGGAGGCAGGCAAGAGGAGCGCGCTGCATCTTGATGACGAGGCTCGCTCGGGAGGCATCCCGCCTCACACCACGATACCGTTCAAGAAGGAGGCTGCTTGACAATTCCACGAATGGGCGAGCTTGTTGTTCCATGTCGACCGACTGCTTGGCCCACTGCTCCCGCTCGCGTGGCGCGGCGGTCCAGGGCGTCCTTATGCTCGAAGCATACGTAACCGCAAGAAAACGCCCTAACAGGGCGCCATTGTTTTGTAGGAAAATGAGCAGCCATCCGCCAGCGGAGCGTCCCCCTGTGCGCTGTCTGACCGCTGGCGGAGCGGTGGGGGGAGCATGGCTCCCTTGGCTAGCTGCAGCGTCGAGCATGCATGCTGCTGATCTTTTCCGGCGCGGCGGCTTTGGTGATCCCCAGAGGGCGCTGCTAAGAACCTGTTTGGGCACTACCAGCCAGCGCCGGACCCTGGCAACACATTTGAATCGGTGCGCAGCAAGTGCCTGGGAGGCACGCTCGCAACGCTGCTGTGAAGCCATCCGCCATTGCCCAAACTAGCCAGCGCAAGCCCAGCATCTGTCAGACAAACGAGTCGTGTGCATTTCGGACAACTCCCATGCATGGCTTTGAACCCTCATCCCCAGCGTGCCGTAGATAAGAATCAGCCGACGGAGCGGGCTCCTTTGACTCGGGCATGCTGTGCCAAATGCTGCGGCTGTCCTGCCGGCCGGCCAGGCGCAGCGCATCCAGTGCAGACGTCGGAGAGTTCGTCACGGCCCCTGCCGCGGTGTGCTCGGCTGCCATGCTCCTCGCAGGATGACGGGAGATGCGCGGCGATGGTTGAACGCCAGTTTCGCGGTCGCGATAACGCAACCAGTCTCCAGGGCGGGCTCCATCGCACGACGGGGATGACCAACGTGGGAGCCAATGGCCGGCAGCACTGCTCGAGGAGTCCTTGCCCATGGCTTCGGCCGCCGTTGCCGTCATGTTTGCGGCGTGCTGATCCCCATGTGCAGGCTAACGATTTGCCAACGTTCCCCCTCGACGTCACCCACTCATGTGCAGCAAGCTGCCCGCCATCCCCATCAACGGCCTCTCAGCCTCATGCACCAGTCGCTGCAGACGAGCCTTTAGCCCATCGCCCCGACCAGGATCGGATATTTGTCCAGGCTCAAGCAGGCACCGTCCTCTGCCGAAGATCGATTTGGCCCGGCGCCACCAGATCTGTCGTTGCCTTCCCCCCCCCTCACGAGAGGAACCACCCCGTAACGGAGTCGGAGCACTAGGGAGGGAGCAGCCCATCAAGCTCTCTCGCCAGCTTTCCCCCCCCCCCCTCTCAAGATCCGGCACCAAAGCTCGAATACTGCAAAGGTGCGAGGGTGTTGGGCTGACCATGGCCACGCTCCCCATGCACCCGTCGACCGCCCTTCCGGTCCAGGCAGCGCCTGTGGCCAACGGAATTTATCCAGCAGGTTGGTCGGAGCGAGCCTTCAAGTCGATCACCAGTGGCCGGGGGTTGCTGGGCCAGAGGATGTCCTGGGTGTCGCAGCGTGGCCCATGCCTCTCAGGAGGACCATAACCTGCGCAATATCGATGACAGGCAGGGGAGGATTCGTGGATCTGGATCCCTGCAGCAGACCCTCCACATCGCTCCCAAATGGGACCGGGCCTGGTTCAAGCTTCGCTGCTATCGTACGACTTTGCGGGCTGGGGCGCTCGGGTACCATCCCAATCTGCAGCTGTCGACAGTGGATTCGTGGATTTGCACGCCTTCCAGAATATAACGGCCCGCGCCTCAACGTTCACCTATCATCGTCTCCACCCCCGGGGCCTGTTAGGCCCACCCTGTCTGTCTGTAACGGCATCTTCGCAATCACTCATTATCACTATTATCCCCGACCACCGTACTTGACTGAACGCCTGCGCTGCTTGCCAAATCTTTGTCCACCCGTGTTTGTCAGCCTTCTCCACCATCGCATTTGCGTCTAGATATTGCAACCCTTTCCTCATGCTCCTTGACTCTGCGCTGCTTCTCTCTTAACAAATCAAAAAGGAAGCAACTTCGACGTTGCCACGAGCAATGAATCCCCCGACTCTCATTCACCAGCGCAGCGTGGAAGAGCAGTACCCCGCACAATACCATCACACACAGACTCACCCTCAGCAATATCACACCGCGAGCACTCTTGATTCCAATCCGTATTCCAAAGCTACCCAGGCTCATTACGCATACACCTCCACGCCACAATCGCCGCCGTCGCCACCGGAAGATGAACCTAACAAACCATCATTGCCATCCATCTCCAGTCTCTTAACGATGGCAGATACCGATCGTCCCAGCCAAGAATCAGGTAAGCCTGCTTGTCTTTTCTAGATGGAGACGCCCCGTCATTTGCACGAACTGGGACAGGGCTAAATGGTCGAAGCAGGATCGCAATCGCAACCGCAGCAGGCACAACAGGCCGCGAATACCTCACGTCGTCAATCCGCCGAAAGTCAGCCAGAACAGATCTCCCCATCGCACGGTCTTGCGATCGTGAGTAATCCCAGGGTGACTTTGCCGCCGACACCGCCAATGAGGCCCGACTCGACCGTTGACGGCAACCAGTCCCCATCGACGCTGTCGAGTCAGTCAAACTTCTCCAATCAGCCATATCACTTGGGCCAGACGCTCAACAACATGGAGCCACATCAGCAACGACAGGCGACCATCTCTGGCCAGATATCCAAACGGCCGTCTATCCCATCGCAGTCCTCCATGTCTCCGTACGCCAACTCACCGTATGGATCCTCCCCAGGAGCTCTCTCTGCAGGGTCGTATTACTCACCTGAGCACCCTCTTTATGGCGCCCCTCCATTGTATGGTCAAAGGCCTTTACCATCCAACTTCCCGCCAGCAGCACCTCTTCCGATAAATGGTTCATTTACTGGAGCTACAAACCCGTGGCAGCATCATCACTACATAAGCGCTTCGAGCCAGGCTTCGTTCCCACAGTCACAAGATCGATACATTTGCCAAACCTGCAACAAAGCATTTTCCAGACCCAGCAGTCTTCGCATACACAGTCACAGCCACACAGGCGAGAAGCCGTTCAAATGTCCGCACGCAGGATGCGGCAAGGCGTTCAGCGTGCGGAGTAACATGAAGAGGCACGAACGCGGCTGCCACACGGGCAACTCGGCCGCAGTCACCGCGCAATAATCCACCCGGACGTCCGCATGGCGAGCAGTTGAGACCGGATCTGAAGGACAAACCGGCTTCCCACTGTGTTGCCGCCGTGAGTAACGGCGCTGAGGGTTTAGTGTTTGTGCATGCGTAATGTCATGGGAGGCTTGTTTCCTTGCTTTATACCACTTGCATTGAAATGGAGTTCAGTGTGGACTGCTGTCTATGAAGTCGGTCGGGGCCGGCTGGTTGCTCTTCTTGCCTACTAGAGTCGATGGATGGACTATTTGTCGTCTTTTTCTATGTTCAAGATATACCCTCATCCATCGTCAGCCCTTTTTTCTTTTTTTTTTTTGTTAACCTCAGTCGAGACTGTAGCCTAAACCCGTGCGGAGAGTGCTGGCTTCATTCTCTGCCTCAAAAATCATGGCATCCGCCATTTAGTGACTAGTGTATAGTATCAAATTGAAGTGGCTGAACGCCAAGGATCTCTTTGTGTCCACTGAACATGTTCCTGACTCCAAACAGCACCGCGTACGCAAGCGTTACTGGTATCAGAACAGAGACGAGACTCGTTGAAAGAAGTTCCTGCGGATGTCAGCGCATACCCGGGCAGAAACCACCTTCAAGCAGCACAAGTCTTCTTTCGGGACGTGAATCCGAAATCGGCCCATCCCTGGGAAGAGGCGGAAGTAAAATTAAGAGATGGGCATCGTATTTAGCAACTCTCGGTTCCCGCCGATCTTGCGAATCTACTGACGAGCTTGCAATCTGTATAAATTAAAAATCTCCGCCAAGCGAACCGGGGCCCAGCAACAAGGAGTGTGGCCGCGCGTCTACATTAATACACTACTGACTCGACCGAACACTGACTGATCCAAAAAGCGTCACGACATTTTTTGAACTGGCTTCTGGGAAGGATCTCATCAATAGATATTGATTGTGTTTCGTTCCAACACTAGGCCGACTGTAGTCTAGCAAGGCCTTCAAATGATCCTGTTGTCCCCCGGTCCAGCTCACATGCATAAGGGGAGATGAATCGGTCCTTCTTGACAAGAACTCGCCCCAGTTACGGGAATCTATAAACGTCGCTCTAATATGGTCAAAGGCGCGAATGATGCGTTGCAACCGTAGCCGCAGGCCGGCGCCCTCGTAATGATGCTTTCCCACCAACATCAATGTCAGCAATCCCTAAGCGATACGGACATACACCGACTCATTGCCTCATTCCAGACATAGTCTGTTTTCTGGACTCAATCAAACTGAAGTTCAGAGGTTAACCTTACATGCCGAGAGGAAGTATGAGGGTCCATATACGTACAGGCGTCAGAAAAGATTCTGCAACAAATCTGGCTCTCGCATTTAACTGCAGCATCGATTAGCATGGATGTCGGATGCATCAAAGTCGTGGCTTCCAGCTGGATGCGCAGAATTAAGGGGGCTTGAGAGGTGTGTGCCAGCGTACAAATAGCTTCATCTCTGATATCTCCTTGTCCACTTCCTCCATAAATTGGATAATAAAATCCACCAGCTTATGCTTCAGCATCTCTTCGGTGTGGAAGTTTGTGATGAGAAAAGAAATGTCGTAGCCCTGTGCGTAGTTAGCCTGCCGTAGTCGAGCCCACACCAACGACGTCGTGCATCGAGTCTCAAGAAGCCAGTTACAAACCTTGACTGGTTTCCGTCTCAGGACAAAGAAAGCCTCTGCCCGCTGTGTCAGAAACCGCGTGAACTTGTGCACCAGGATGTTTTCAATCTCGTCGGCCTGCTTGATCTTGATGGACACCCGAACGCTGTTAACACTGGGCTCAACCAGCACCTTCTCGTTCTCGTTGCGCGAAACAGTCAGTGGATTCAAGAGGAGCTCCGGAGAAGAGGCGGCCTCTATCTCGGGAACATTGTGCCGCTCACAGGCTTGCGAGGCGAAGTTTGACAGTGAAAGTGCGGCGGTCAGAGTACTGCGCACACATTGGAGATATGGACGGAGGGACTGGGACTGAATGGCAAAAATGAAAAGGTCAGTTACAATTCAACTAAGGTGGCGGGGAATGTGTGGAATACCATAGCTGCAGCATGAGACCCGCGGAGCGCCGTACCGGTGCCCAAAGAAGCGAGAGATTCGTGAAGCTTGGGGGGTGTGTGGTGCGGTGTCAGGTGTGCGCATCCCACCTCAGCCCTGGAGGGCTCCGTCCGCGGCGCGTCATTACGCCCGAGTTTATTTCTCTTTCCTTCATTTCTGCACCGGCTGAACGATAGCATCGGCCACCATGTCGACCGTTCCAGGTAGGGTAACCAGGTCTTCTTCAATTTACGTTGACTGACACCAAGCACAGTTGTTGTCAAGCATCAAGGCAAAAAATACGATGTCGAGCTTGACACTACCTCGACAGGCGAAACGTTCAAGTATCAGCTTTATTCACTGACGGGCGTCGAGCCGAATCGGCAAAAAATCATTGTCAAAGGTGGCCAGCTCAAAGATGACACAGACCTGGGAAAGCTCGGCGTCAAGCCGGGACACAGCTTCATGATGATGGGCACCCCGTCCGGCACCGAGAGTACCGTTCAAGCACCAAAGGATAAGGTGCGGTTCTTGGAAGACATGACGGAAGCTGAGCAGGCGCAGCAAGAGGGTGCCACCCCAGCGGGATTACAGAATTTAGGCAATACTTGCTACATGAACTCCACGCTGCAGACACTTCGCGCAATTCCGGAACTACAGGAGGAGCTCCGATCCTACGCTGCGAGCGCGACCGGCCAGGCAGGGTCCAGCGGAGTCGACCTTGGCCAACTCGGACTGGGCGGGCTGGGGGCTTCCATGGACCTCACGGCCGCCCTACGAGACCTTTATAAGCAGATGTCCGAGACGCAAGACGGCTTTCCTCCACTCATGTTTCTGAACGCGCTTCGAACGACGTTTCCCCAATTTGCACAGCGAGCAAAAGACGGTCACGGATATGCGCAGCAGGATGCCGAGGAAGCCTGGTCACAGATTGTCTCACAACTCCGACTAAAGCTCCAATCGCGTGGGGATGGATCGACAACTGGACCATCGTCGCAGCCGACACAACGAGCGGCATCGTTCATTGATCGATACATGGCTGGCCGATTCGAGTCCAGTATGGAATGTGATGAACCGGAGGCCAAAGAGAAGGGGGAAGAGCCGGTGCGCTCTCACGACACGTTCTTCAAGCTTGACTGTCACATTAGCAAAGAGACGAATCATCTACGAGACGGTGTTGTAGACGCACTCAGCGAGAAAATTGAGAAACACTCACCAGCCCTTGGGCGGAACGCCTTGTATACCAAGACCTCCCGAATCGCACGACTCCCAAAATACCTACCTGTGCACTTTGTGCGATTTCACTGGCGAAGAGATATCAACAAGAAGACCAAGATCCTGCGCAAAGTCACGTTCCCTCAGGAGTTCGACGTGGTAGAGTTTTGCACAGATGACCTAAAAATGCTCTTGATCCCGGTCCGGGACAAGATACGCGATGTGCGCAAGGAGATTGAAGATGTAGAGCGCGCAAAGAAGAGGCAGAAGAGGATGCAAAAAGAGCAGGCGGACGTGCTGGTGACTGGGACCGTAAGCAAAGACGCAGCTAGCGAGAGCACGCTAGCAGGGAAAAAGACAGAGAATGTGAAGAAGGAAACTAAAAACAAAGACGGCGATACGGAGATGACAGACATCGAATACAAGACTGATGCGCAGATCGAAGCCGAACGCGCCGCTTCCGTTCTCGCTGCCAAGAAGGAGCTCCTTACGCTTATCGATCCCAAGCTCCAAGAGGACGTCGGCAGTAATCAGACGGGCTTGTACGAGCTGCGAGGCGTGATTACGCACCAGGGCGCAAGCGCAGATAGCGGGCATTACACGAGCTACGTAAAGAAGGAAGGTGCTCGAGATCCCTCCACGGGAAGGCGAAAGGAGGAAGATGGACGGTGGTGGTGGTTCAACGACGATAAGGTGAGCGAGGTTGAGGCCGAGAAAATTGAGACTTTATCGGGCGGCGGTAAGTGTTGGCAACGCCTTGAAGACGTTGACTATCTTCTCGCCAAGCTGACAAGGAATAGGCGAGAGTCACTCTGCCCTGATCTTGCTGTACCGTGCTGTTGAGCCGCCCAGCCTAGAGGCAGAGGACGCCAAGCCAGCAGGTGCATCCTGACATACGCGGCAGTGAACGTCTTCGATGGCGTAAGGATGAATAGCAGGCGCGTGCGTGTGCCAAAGGACTGCGAGAACATAGCATGGTTAGCTTGGGCACGGCAGTTAGTCGGCTGGCTATAGAAGAAGAGGCACTATGCATGCATATACGGAATAGACAATAAGTATTCGACTCTGGCTTCAACTTCCTTTCTCATGAATGCTGTTCGTGCCGCGGATGACAAGAGTCTTGGCCTCTGGTGGGAGGAGTCGCGTGTCGTCACGCGTCATGACCGTGATGTTCGCCACGGCGCTCTCTTCCTACCTTAGACTATTGCCTCACCATCCTCCAGCGTCCTGTCTCTGGCTGATCTCTTACTAAATTTCCTGGTCATGTTTGTCTTTGTATACAATACCTCGATTCGACGCAGCAGCCATGTTCTATAGTCACGAAGGTATTCATGATTGGTTCCAAGTGTTCCTGCTGCGATCTGGGGCAACCGAACACTGACGCGTCTTTCAGTCCTGACATCGCGCAAATACGGTGTTGCAACCATCTGGTAAATTCCAGCTGCGTTGGGTGCATCTTACCCTGACTCGTACAGGCTCGTTGCAACGCTTGGCTCAAAGTCTACCCTACGTAAAGTCAACCGCAAGGACATCCAAGCCGTCAACGTCAAGAAGGCCTGCGAAACTATCCTTACGCCGAATGCGCCTATGGCGCTCCGTCTGCAAAGTAATCTTCTGTATGGTCTACCACGTCGAGGTTGCGATGACTTCTACGCACTTGCTCACTTTATCATCTTTTAAGCTATGGCGTATCCCGTGTTCATTCGCAGCAATGCACGTACGTGCTTGCGGACGCACAGAATGCGCAACAGAATATCCATGCCCTCTTCAAGGTCGTGCATACGGCCCAACTAGACCCGGAGGCTGGTCGAGCTAGGTATCGCATTTTCCATCTTCACCCATACTCTCAATGACTGACCGCTCGCTAGACTAGAGCAGCTCACTCTTCCAGATGACCCAGCCTTTCTCCCTGACTTGGCCCTTGCTGGTCCCAGTTTGGACGCTGCGCTCTTCGATTTCTCGACATCAGCTGGCTCACGTCGCACCAGTAGTGTCTTGTCCCTGAGCACCGCGCTGACTGAACCAAGTCTAGTCTCTCCTAGTGGCTTTGTTGGGGGTCTTGATATCCCGTCCTCGTCCGTTGGAGGTCCGTTCGGTGTGGGTGGCCTCGGCTTTCCCGGCGACGAAGGACCAGAGTTAGCGGGTTCACGCCCAAGTGAACTCTGGCGATATGGAGAGGAAGAGGGCGCGTTCCCGGAACCTGACTTTCTGATTGATGCAGACGGTAATTTTATCGAGTTACCAGCGCAGGAGCAGACACATCGCCCCAGAGCACGGTCTCAAGGCTTACCTTCGACGCCTCAACCTCGTTTTGCAAGCAACACCACTATCGGCGCGCGCTCGCGTCCCTTACGTGAAGGCCAAATCATTCGTCAGGTGAGACACTTGCAAGACCTTAGTACTGTTCTTACTCTAACAAGGTTGCAAACATAGTCCCCACGAGGGAGGGAAGAAGATGTTCCACTTCCCATAATGGACGATTCCGGCGTTCCACCTCACGTCGAACCTGTCTCTGGTTCACTTGCTGTCAGTCCAGGACCGCAGGCCCACTCGAGCGGTGCTACAGAAGAGTTTGAAGATCCTTCTTCCGAAATGCGAGTGCCACAACATCGCCGTCGTCAACCGAAAGCAATGCCTGTCGATCCAGTACTTGAGTTGCGCAATGCTGACCTCGTTCTCTGGAACACTAGTTATTTGAGCACGATGGCAAAAGTCTGGAACGCCAAGGCGGCCGCCAAAGCTACCAGACAGGCTAAACAAAACGCAGAGGCATGGATTATAGGACGAGGCCTCGGTAATGTAGGATGGGGCTTTGGTCAAGACCATGTGGTCAGAAATCCCCTGCTTGCCGACTTGTTCAGTGGTGAAGCGCTATGGAAACGTATCACGGGGATCAAGCGGCGCCACGAGACTATAGGAGAAGCAAGCGAGCTTGATGGGGCTGATGCTGAGAATCGCCGAGTCCGGGCCCGCGGAGAAGACGGCGACCAGATCGGACGTGGAGAGATAATGGAATTCAACAATGGCCTTCGGTTCGAAGGCGAAGAAGACATCGAGCTCCCACGGGAGGCCCCTTCGATGGTCGACGCGCACCTTTCCGATACCATGCCCTGGAACATCACTGCCTCTCTCCGCCACTCCTCCGCCCCTCGTTCTGCAGGAATTGGTCCGTTCGCCACCCACACAGGGCCATCATCGGCTGGCTTCCCTTCGTCGATTGGAGCGCCTGCCAGGAGTCGCGGACGCGGTAGCCGCGCTGGAAGCCGCATCATGAGCGCAAGTCCCCTTGTCGGCCGAGGACTCGGACTCCCTCTCGACCCATCTGTCGGCGCCGCTTCTGCCCAGGCGCAAAATCAAGACCAAGAGGCAGTCCCGTCCGTGGCCGTCGGTGCCGACAACCAGTTCGCCTTCCCTACCTCGGATGGCCCGAGTACCGCTGGCGCTCTGGCCTTTGGTGGCGAGGTCTCTGCGCTGAATGAACTTGGCGCAGTCGCAGACGCGCAGGCGGCAGCGACGCCGCAGTGGATGCGTACTGTGTTCAATGCCGAAAGTGATAACTTTCTTGACTTCCTTCGTACCGGGGTGATGGGCCGGCTGCGGGAGCGAGAACAGTACCTGGGGGACGGAGAGGAGGAGTCGACACAAGCCGAAAATACACCAATTAGATTTGAGGAGCTGTTGCCGCCGAGGCGGAACACCAGGCTTGTGGCTGCTGCTGGGCTGTTGCATGTGTTGAGTCTAGCCAGCAGGGGTTCAGTGAATGTGAGGCAGGTAGAGGCCTTTGGTGATATCGAGATCAGCATTCCAGGCCGGCTTTAATGGCCTGGCGAAGGGCAGAAATGGCGACTGGGACGGATTGTTACAAAGCAGATGGATGGGACTCGACAACGGCGTGTGGTCAAATAGTGTGCTCAATTGTGCAATCTTCACGGCTGCAAATGGTAAAATGGACAAGGCTGCATGGATGTTGCAGGCATATATAGCAATTGTAGCTTTTCTGCTTAAATAATAAAACATTAAGAACGCCCGGACAACTTTCCATGACTATGATTACACAAGCGTCGAATACAAGCCAAATGTCTCTTCCCCCCGGCCGAGAGTGTTATCGCATGTTCTGCAGCATTCACGTCAAAGGTCAAGGCTCCGTTACTTGGTGCCCTTATTCCTATGTTTCCTCATTCATTTCCCAAACACGCTCTCAAGCACAGTCATCGCATCAGTACGCAAGACGCCAATCTGAATCAAACGACGGACATAAGCCACAATCCAATTTTGGCTTGCCCATGACTAGTCTCCGTTAATACTCGATATCCTTCCTAGCATCGAGGCCACATTTTTTTATGAGGGGCCAGATAGGAATTTGACGTACTAAACTCGATCCGTGCGAAATGGTCGCTGGCACCTCGACCTGTTCTGCTTCGACAACGAACACATCGTTTGCCTCATCCACGCCCGTGCTCCGATCCTCGCGCACCAGATCCACCACCCTGGCATCCGGCACCGAGCCTAAGGACAGCCGCTCGTAACCCGGGGCGCGCCTCCTCTGCTGCGGGCCAGCCTGCTGGCTCTGCTGGCTCTGCTGGCTCTGTACCTCCCCTCCCCTCCCTCCCCTCCCTCCCTCTCCTTCATCCTCGCCCTCCCAGCTTGGAGCTCGCACAAGGGCATCCAGGTCATAGCCATGCTTGTAGATGCGGACAAAGTGATGCGGGGCAAGCAACGAGCTGCGGCCGAGGGTGATGTACTTGCCTGCATTGGGTCGGCCGGGCTCAGGGACGAAGAGCGCCCAGTGGTGGGGGGCAGGATCCGCGTCTGGGGCATTCGGGAGGAGGATGAGGAAGACGGGTCGAGGCATGGTAGGTGGGTTTACGGCAGCTCTGGGGAGCAGCAACGGTGCAATGGCGCAAGAAAGATAGTTTGAACTGGAGATTGGCGAAAGAGAGGGTAATAGTAGAGGAAAGTCAGGAAAGGGAATTGTTGCTGCGATTGGAAAGAAAGCTTTTGCGGTGCGTGGAAGGCGCGCATTGCATGGAGAGTGACGTCCATGAAAGAGAGAGCGAAAAAGAAAGGTGAACAGTCGATATGTGAAGAGTCAATGGGCATCTGCTTTGACTCACATATCGTTCCCTAAATCGTAGGACGCGCGGTGAAGCTATTCCCAATGCAAGTCGTATGGTTGTGGCGCTCAGGCAGCAAAATTATCAGATGCGCTGACGACGAATGTCGAGACGTCACATTCATGCGGAAAGATAAGATTCCGGATCGGAAAAGGATGTCGTGGACAAGAAGCACAGCAGCTGATTGGAGACTGCATCCTGAGGCATCGAGCACATCGAGGTAGGGAATCGTGGTAGGGCGCAGTCGGCAGTGTTGAGAGTCACGATGTCAGATGGGAGACTGGACATCTGGTTTTGGAAGCAGACGGAGATTCCATTGAGGCGCAGGGTCTTCTCTGAGGCCCGTTGCCCTTGATCCGTAATCTTATACACGGCTGAGCGCTGGTCGAGGGGAGTGTGACTAACCGCCTGATGACTCTTAACTCTTCCATTTGGTCTTTGTTTTCCACCTTCGGTAACTAGCCGAGAAGCTGCCGACTCCGCTCCCTGAACCGGCCCTTTCCACCTTCTTTACCCTACTACCTGCGTCCACACATCGATCACGGTTCCAATCAGGACCGGACTGCGTAAGCGCAACCTCTTACGTATGCTGTTGGCTGAACTCCAACCTTGTTCGCTCAATGTCCGGACGAGCATGCAGGGCTGAATCAAGGCTGAGAGGAGACGATGTGAATCCTTTTGTATATACTTTGCTACAACGTTCCCAAAAGTCCACGGCGCTTGAGTGGGTCCTTGGCTCGCTCAACACCCACCGCCACCGGCCATTCCGCTTTGGATTTGGTTCAAAACAACCCGAAGTCCTTGGGGGATGATGCTGTTTGACATGATCTCCCACTCGCGCAGTCGCTCTTGAAGCGCATACCTTGAGCACTCGGAGTGCTCGACAAGCCACCTAAGAAGATTTCGATAATCGCTATCATTGTCTCTTGAAAAAGGAAAACAGTGATCGTCAGGATAGGGGTTGGTTGCTCCTCCCCCCAGAATCAATCAGCTAGATGTCGGTTTCCCTTTTCCATTGAACAAACCAGAAGGCAATCCCAGTGGAGTTTCATCTAATTGTTCCTATTCGGATAGCTCAAAGGTAAATCAGGTGGTGTTTCGTATTTCCTCTTGGATGAGTTAAGCCGACGCCCGGAGAGCTTTTTATCCTTACAGAATAGCTTTGCCTCCATCTTTGGCGGAAGGGGGCGTGCCAAGTGAGGGTTTGAACCTTAATAGAAAGCCGGTCAATAGAGCATAGACTCCCAACACCTCCTGGAGCATTTGATTCTCTCTCTTGTCTCTCCACTCAGTTCTGACATGGCTCTAGACTAACGCGTACTCTTACGGAGCAGCCACGTCATAGCCTACTATTTCACATGTTTGCTCTTCCTGCCTACACTTCTTCTCTTGTTAGACAGATCGGATCAACACAATACAATACAATTGCTTCAATTACTTCACAACTCCGTTTGCTCCCTAATACTTATGTTGTGGCCTAGTATTAGTGCAGTGTTGTCTTTGTTTCCTGTCAACCCCGTCAACTGCATTCTTCCTCTGATACTCTCCAACTGAGATCCTTAATCCATGAAAGGCTTGAGCACTCCGGGGGAAAGAGCAGCGAGTAAATTCCTCCTTGTGTTCAATATACAATAATCTCCAATGCCCGCATGCTGTCTGTAAGGAATACTAGGGACTAGCTTGTAGAGCTCCTTGCACATGTTTTCAGAAGCGAACTATCTTTTTGCTACCACTCGTGTTAGGTGGCCACATTGAGCTACCCATGAATTGCTGTGGCTTATATGGCACACGCTTGTATGGATATCAGCGGCTTTCCTATCGGGTCGAAGCCCGATGACTGTGGCGCATGAAAATCTTCCATGCATTTCAAGTGCTTCACTGCTGGAGAAGGACTGAGCATGAGGGCAGAGAGCTCGTTTTGCATTCTGAACCACTACTTACTGAACACCTGAGCACAAACAAGAAAACAAGCGATACACACAGCTCGCCCCCAATATTTGAACGATATTCAGTTTGTCTGCAGGTTCCCAGTTGCAAGAGATATCATGGCCTCGATCATAGACGAATCGAGCCGTTCCGAGAGCTAGAATTTTACATTTTCTCGCGCAGGATAGGCCATGGCACAACGACTCGTCCTGCAGATGGTGTTCCACACCAGGTCACAGAGAGCGAAATACTTCAACGCATGGTGCAATCTTGCGTCTTGACCAACAGCGAATGTTTACAGGTTTCTTTTGGGCAAATGCCCACGATGTCCTCACTGATATCAAGCCACATGGCATGAAAGCGCGTTGTGCAATGCCATTAGACGGCGTGAATACTGAGCAGCCTAGCTTGTTTCAATGTCTGTTGTGTCGCCGGCGTCGAATCCACAATGGTACACGATTGCGGGCAACGGCAAAGCAGCAGTAATGCAAGTCACTACTGGTATGCCCATGTGTTACGTATGATAAGCTCGCAGGGGCCTTTAAAGCCGCATCTCGGCTCATTGAAAGACACAGCTTATAGGGTACCACTGGGCTGATTGAAAGGACCAGGAACGGGAAGGTGTGCTCCTAGCCACAGAGTAGAGCCGAAAGGAGGAGCACGCAATAGTGGACACAATTGGCGCAAAGTGATTTCATGCGGGAAATACTTGGCCATGCTTGTTGAGATGGACGTTTGCATAAACGGTCTAGGCAATAGGTGCCTGGTTCAAGGAAGTTGATAGTCGAGAGCGCTTCAGTGGTCAGGATAAGCATCAGATAGGAAGCTGACCGCCCAGACAAACGCTTTTTCCTGGGCCACACAATTAAGCGATAGGCTGAGAGGAGAACTCACAGAGAAGCCTATCTTGCGTCCCGTCACAAAGAAAGTCTATATAAGCAGTCTATGCCTACAGAGAGAAGAGGGTCTGTTGAGCAGCCCTTTTCCCCCCTACTACCTACCAGTACCTACCTGAGGTACGGAGCGTGGCTACTCGCACGACTTCGCGCACATGAGACGTCCATCCGTGCCGTCGCCCCAGCTTACCTCCCGAGCCTCGCCAAACTTGCCGCACCATTTTCACTACCTCGCCTACCGGACAATGGAGGACCCCCACGCTCCCATTGTCCAGATCGTGCACAACGACAGCGCACCGCTAGCTGGCGCGATCCACGCATAGACTCGGATGGCAGAGGCACAGTGATGAATCGGCGCGTCCGGGGCATCGAAGATGAGAGACGGGAGCAGAGCGCGACGCGGTTTAGCCTATTTTCCAGCTCGTGTCCTAGTTGGCGTCATGATACCCCACGCTCCGCGTGGGCAGACCGGCCAGCCTGACTTCGTCGAGTGGGCAGCAGCAGACGACTCCCCTCGCCCCTCACCCCGTCTACTCCCTCCCGCGCACCGTCCGCACCGCACCAATGCACGCGCGCGGCGCTTGACGACAGCTTGCGACGAGAGTTTGGGGTTGAGTCGACGGGAGCAAAAGGTGGCTGACGACGGTCGGCCGATGGAGCCAGCAGAGGCAAGGGTGCTGCAATGTCTGCGACGGGTACGGCAGGTTGAGCTTTGCTGCTCACTGCCGGAATACTCGTTTGGTATATGGCCATGTGTGTGCACTCCCCCCAAGCAGCTCTCCGCCCCTTCGGCGAAGGCGACGGCAGCTTTGACGTTGGATTAGGCCTTGGTACGCAATCGCACGTTCTGCGAAGATGTCGCGGGAATCCTGGCCGGCCCCCCACACGTTCGATGCGCGTGGCGTTAAGGATCCACCATGGCTGCCCACCATCGCGACGATCCTGGTCGCAACAGACCCTGCGTGCATACGAGGTTCCAATAGCCTGGTCCGTTCCCTGTCAGACTCGGGATGTCAATCACATGTCAAATCCTCCCTGACTAAGCCCGCCTCGTACGCACGTAGCACGCGTCAGGTATCACAGTGGTGCAACTGAAAGAGAAAGCCAAGTCGGATGCACGCTCAAAGCCTAAATTCGTCCTACCTTGCGATGCAAATGTTGAGAGGTTGCGAGGTTGCGAGGTTGAGAGACTGGCAGAGCCATGGCAACTCGAGGCTACGCTCCCGAAGGATGCCCGCCGACGTGCATCAAGCGGCGACTCCCCGATCGAGGCGCATGCGCGGGTCATGCATAATACCTCGTCCATTCAACCAAATCCTTTCCACTACAACAGAAATCACATTACCATTCGGAATTTCTAAAATCTTTAGTCCGCTCGCCAGTACATGGACACTTCTATGTTGAAAGTGGTGCTAACTCAAATCAGCTGGTGCCAACAGTGGCACAGTGGGTGGACCTTTCACAGCCGCTTTCTCGAGGAAGAAGCGACTTGGAGCGCGGCATTGCCTCCTATTTAATACTGGTGCTGAATACCACGCTACTTGAGGAGAGAGAAAATTTGAGAACGGGATCAAGGTTTGGGTGTCAGAATTGGGACGCAGACACAAACGTAGTTGGTCTAGATCATAGGCAGCGCACACAATGTACCTCAGGTCGAGGCAAAGCCCGAACGCTGTCCTAATCTACATCGGCAGTGATTGGTAGGGCTGATCCGAATATGAAGCCCGCTGGGAAATACTCCGCGGCCCATTGTACCGAGAGCAGGGTCTGCGCGGAAATGGAGATGGAGTGAGCGGGTTGATTGAAGCGCAATTTCTGTGCAGTTGAAGCGAGATTAACGAAACATATATACGTCAGACACGTAATTTCCCCGGACATGCATGAAACCTGTAATAAGGTTTGCGTCGTTCGAGCCCACATGTGTATCGTGGGGAGTTGGAGAAAAAAAAGAGTAAAAAGTAAAAATAAAAAGTGACAAGACGGGTGGCGGCTAAAAGTGGCGAGCAAAACGCGGCGCGCGCACCAGCGGCGGACCACGGGATGTGCTGGGCGGAAGCCGCGAAAACAAGTCGGGTTGAGGGCGGAGTTGACTCCGGCAAGTGTGACTCTCTCTGCTTCGCTGTCGGCTGGAACGTGCCAATTCTTTAGTTTCTTGGCCAACGAAGGCCGATCGGGAAGATGACGGACAGGTAGAGCGAGGAGAGTTGCTGACTTGCCGTGGTGGGCGTGCCGGTGCGGGTGTCGTCGTTTGTCGGCGGGGGGAGAGCAAACTCAGTGGGGAGGTCCGCTGAAGTTGTTGAGAACGCTGCAGAGAGCAGCATGCCAAGCTTCGTCCCAGCGGCGACAGCGACAGCAGCGGTGCAGGTGCAGCCACCACGCAGCAGGGCCCCGACCTTCACCCACGCACGATTATGGCACGCACAGCATCGCCTTGACCTGGGAGCAAGCATGCCCCCGAGAGTGACGGCGTGGCTCACAGACAATTGCCGTCGCCGCGGGGCACCCTCACTCGTGCGGCTCCCTGCAGAATCCCTTGAGTACCTAAGGTACCTACTGCCCAGTAGTCATGGAGAATGCCCACCTCCCTCATCTCGTCCTCTTTGCGCCGTTCCGTTATCAGACCTGGGCAGTGGCAACTCGCAAGACGGTCCCATCGCTGCTCAGCAGACGCTCGGCCCAATCGGCCAGCACAGCAGGAGACAAGCACAGCAGGGTCAGAGAGACAGGGCCAGAGACCGGGAGACAGGGTCTGACGGTGGTCGCGGTTCTAGAAGGGCGTCGAGGAGAAGGCAGTGGAGCGCGGATGGGAGCAAGCCACGAGGCCGGGGTGAGCTGCAGGCTTTGATGCCCCCCACTCGTGGCATCGTGGGCGGGCCAGTCGAAGTCGATGCCAACGCCAGCGTCTGCACCATGCCCTCACCTGCCTCTTCCCCACCCAGTCCTCCCACTACCCCTAGGTCCCAGTGCCCACGACAGTGCCCACGACAGTGCCCACGACAAGTGCCATTGTAGCGCCAGTGCAGTGCCAATTCCAAGCGCCCATTCCAGTGCCTATGTCCTTTCTTCACTCGCCCTCTCATCCCTCGTCCCCTACTCTGGCCATAGCGTGAGGGCTCTCATTGCAGCCAGCCCTCCTTCACGTCTACGACCATTCCCCCCC
>JAGFVP010000104.1:0-91632 GCA_021031095.1 Bathelium albidoporum
GCCCCATCAACTTCCTCCACCTCCTCTTCCACCCCAACCCCCTACCTCCCCCGCGCCCGCTTCTGCATCTTCCGCGGCTTCTGGGCCGAGCTCCCCGAGAACAAGCACAACGACGCGCCGCGCAACCCGCGCGTCTACGCGTCCGACTTGCCAACCTTCACGACGGACGTGCGCATGCTGAAGGTGCCCGAGGTATTTGCGACGAGCGCGGGCGCCGCGGCGGACACGGGCGGGGCGAGCGCGCAGGGCCCGGAGGAGCGGGGACAGAGCCGGGGCAGTGGTGGTGGCGGGCCGGTCGAGGCGGTGTGGTGGATCAAGGATGTGATGACGCAGTGGCGGGTGAGGGGTCAGGCGTTTGTGGTGGGTGAGGATATTGATGAAGGATCGGGGGCGGGGACGAGTGGAGTGCGGACGGTGAAGAGTGAGGTTGGGGCGCGGATGAGGGTGGTGGATGGGATGGAAGGGAAAGAGGGCGAGTGGAGTTGGGGGAAGGAGTTGACAGGGCATTTTGGGAACATGTCGCCGGGGATGAGAGGTACGTGCAACCTAATTTTTGGGAGTGTCTTTTTCAGGGCCTTGGGCAAGGGACGTGGCACGCCTAAATGATTGGGAGATTGCTTTGGTGGTATGTACTAATGAGGTTGCAAATTACAGGAAGCTTCCGCGCTCCACCGCCAGGGAGACCGACTTCCGAGGCATTTGATGATGAGAATTTGAAGCCTGGCATGAAAGTTGAAGACCTCCACGATAGCTATGCGCGGAGAAATTTTCGCGTGGTCATAATTGAGCCTGAAGAAGTCGAGCAATTGGATCTGAGTGATCCTGCCACAGCACGAAGACAGTTTTACTCTTTTGAGAAATCGACAGGGGATTGGAAACAGGCAGAGCTTTGGCCCTAGAACAAAACAGTAGAATGATGCAAAATCGATAGAGTATGAAAATGATCATGCTTCACCTTCGGGATGCCAAAGGATCGTCCAGTTTCATGTTTGGGTACGGGTGGTTAGTTTGCAGTTTGGCGACTATGTTTTGAGATCCTTGTCGCCCACCATCGGCTGGCGCATCCTTCGATCGGCACCCGTGGTTCGAGCTAGGTGCCATGTGCTCAATAGTGCCGGGTTAGATGAGCATGGAATCCCATGAGGAAAGGGATTCGGACTTTAAGCAAGTGCCAAGATCGTTCAGCTGAATATGCGCGTAGACATGGTGACCACCTGATTTTGGCCACTTCAGGAGACCGATGATGCAAGCACTTGAAGAATTCGACCCTGATGCTTGTTTCAAGTCTAACTTCCTATCAAATGTGGAGAAGCTCAGCCTTGGCTTGAACTCTAACCGTGAGCGGATGGAACTTGGTTTGCGTGCCGCAACGTGCGATGCGGTCCGCAGCGGCAGCACTCGGGCGCCCTCTGACACCGGAAGCGGCGTCTCGGTTCCATTGTTGTGTTTAAAAGAAAAAAGCCCGCTTTCTATTCGCCAAATGCGGTCATCTGCCTTGTTGTTGCAGAACTGATAGCAATGGCCCGAGCAACAGCGCGAGCAAGACCTTTATGCGGTAAAGCGGCCGCTTTGCTGCAGGACAATTCGGTTGCGCAGGAAGCAGATGAAAGTGGTCCGAGGGACCCCTGGTAAGGCTGCAAAACCTTCAACCATGCCTCGGATCGCTCGTTGCTTCGCTGTGCCGTGCGCTGATGCACTCATGAAGACCTATCATCGCCCTTCCATCTCCTTCCACAAAGACGTCAACGAGCATGCATGATGGCACTGGCCGGATAGGGGCTGCTGGCCTGGAGGCTAGAACAACGCCAGATGACGGCTATCACGTTTCTCGTTTTTCTTCTGACAGCGAAGGATTCCCGTAGCGTTCCTAACGGCCCTGAGATTCCTGCCTCAGCTTTCCATCCATGCTGCGAGAATTCCTTCGCGCCTTTTCCTGGACTTGCCCGCCCTAGTAGTGATGATCGACCCCCTCCGCCACGAGGGGCAGGTTGTAGCAGAAAGCGGTTTGATAGGCCGGCCGGGCCCGGGGTTGCACGCGAGACAGTTGACGCCAGCTCGTGATGCGCGGGCCAGCGGGCACTTTATTCGACGGATCCATGGAGCGTGCCGCTGTAAACTCCACGCTAGCGCCGGCCGCGATTGGCCGCAAGACGCGAATTTGCAGAAAGCTACGCCAGGGCAGGGGGATGGACAGAGACGGCTACATGCGTGAGAGACGCAAGGTTAAGTCAAGTGTGGATTTTCTGCGGGAGAGGCGCCAGCTTGGGCTTATTCGAAATGTAACGAGCCGGACATGCAACACCTTGGGCACTTTGTCCATGATGCAGCGCTGCGACTCTGGCATGGGTGCTGGGTCGTTCTTCTTCATGTAGTGCGGGCCCAATTGGATTGGTAATCACACTGGCAGCTGCGTGGATCGTGCGTAACGGCAAACTCTCTTCACAGAGCACCTGGGTCCTCCAGTGTGTCGAATCAAGCCAGCTGCACCAACGACATGAACGTACTCATGGCCATGTCATTGTGATCTAAGTGATTATTTTAGAAGGTAGCAATTTTCCAGTGACATATAGCGTAGAGCCCTACTCATCATTGGCGGGGGGTGGAGAAAGGACCGCTCAGACAGTGCGGAGGCGCGAAGGGTGGGCATGCAATATGTTTGTCTTAAGCCGCATCTACAGGGCATCGGACCCTGGCTCGCAGCATAGACCGCTTTTCATTCCTCCACACTCCCATGCTCGCCGTCCTGCCATCGTTCCTTGATTATATCATGCCAATTGTTATCGGTCGCTCAGCTGAGGCGAGCCGACTGGTAGCGTAGCGTTACTCGGTCGCTTACCTGGTGTTCTTTCTTTCCATGCAACGGCTTCATCTCTTTCTCTTCTACCCCCACTGCTCACTGGCGACGCTTTTCTCCAATCCCCCGGCAAAGTATGTCCAAGGACAACGTCAAGTGTTTCGAGTATTTGCGCCATGATGTACCGTCCTGGATCACCACACTATTCCAGCTCGAGAAAACCATAGATGAGCGACCTAAAGAATACATCCGAGCCAGAACCCCCAGTCTTCCCTCGAAAAGACGAACGGGTTCGGCAGAGACACTCCATGACAGACAAATCAACACTGAACTTAGTCCATCCATAGCCGCCCGTTCACCGTCCCTTCAACCCCAAACTCCACGATCCCCACAACCGAACCCATCCACACAAGCGACTTCGCCTGTCGAACCCCAACAATACTTCCAACCCCGAAAACGGAAACCAGCGTCGGCTCTCTCAATCGGAGGACGCTCAGGCCCTACCAAGTATCGGAGTCGAAGCTTGTTGGTCGTCTACTACGATGGCGACGTTCAAAAGACATTCGAAGAACTCGTGCGATGCGTCGGCACCGGCCGGAGCTGGCTTCGTAAGGGGAAGTTAGCGGCACGACTCGAGGCCCTCGCCGAGATGACGCCTAAGGATGGTGATGACGAGAGACACGATGAGTGCAATGATGATGACTTGGACTTCAAAGGCATGCACAAGATACAATTCACTCCGAGGTCGATGCGCACGCCCAACAGTGTGCCGAATGGTCCACTGGGGCCAAGAAGGGGTACTGCGTCGGCTCCCGCCATCTACGATCAGTTGGATAAGGCTTTGGAGCGGACACAGATGATGTGTGAGAAAGCGGCACATCAATATTTACGCGACGGGGATTGCCGACTGGAGCTTCGCGAGGCCAAGAAGAACTTGGAGGAGACAATAACCTTGGTGGAACCCGAGTTTCTGGCTTTACATGAGAAGAAAAAGGAGAATGCTGAACCGGAAAAGAAATTCGAAGAGGCTCCAAAACCCGACGGAAGCAAGTTGGACTTGACCAAAGTGCCAACCACGGATCAGATCGAGGTGGACGATCATGCCGCTGACGACAGCGACGATGATATCCAAATCAATTTGTCTTTCCCTCGGGCCAATCGACGAACGCAAGTCGAGATTGCAACTTATTAGCGATGGGCAATCATGTTGACGCGGAAGCAGGGAAGATTTATCACAGTGAGCGTTCGAGCGATTATTTGCTTCCTTTATCGGTTAATCATTGGCGGCATCGTGGCTTTAGCGAGGTGTTTTGGGGGCAATTCCTTATCATCGGAGACGACTGCATAGTATCGCAATACAGCGCTCAACCAGGTGGCATTACATTGGGCGCCAAGGACAATCAGAACGGACTGGTGACGAAAAGCATTGCTTGTGTCTTGTACATGTTTTAGTATCCATCAACCACAGAATCACGGCGATTCTTTCTTTCTTTCACTTGATGACTGTCACCAGGCTTTTTCTTTTACGTGTCACTTAATGTCTGACAACCCGCAGACTGTGCCATCCTAGGTACTTATCTCTTACCCTCGAAGTTGATCCTTGTCCACGCTGGGCACCAGCCTTTCAGCCGTTAGTGCGACATTCGTGTCTTCCAACACGAAGACGCCTCCTTCAAGCCCAGCAAACACAACGGTGTCATCTCTCAGCGCAACAGCCTTGCCTACTCCCCGAGAAGGCCGAAACTGCCAAGAAAGAGGATCACTCGGGAAAAGGCAAGGGCCGCAAGGAATAGCCTCAAGCTTGGAGGCCCAGACGTGCCTTGTGGAGGCAGTTCAAACCCATCGTCGGCAATAAGGTCAAGAGTCCTTTTCATGCTGCTTATGCGATATAATTGGACGCCAAGGCGGATGGCTGACCTGCTAAGACTTGGGAGGATAGTAGCTCGGATTCTAACCTCTGTCTCCCCTCGTGGCAACAAAACTGAATTGGACTGTCCGACCTTATCCCGATATACAGACTCGTGGCTACACGATTGGACGGCCGGGAAGCATAAACGACAGTAGACCTCGAATGCGACGAGACCAATTCGATTTTGCAGACATGAAAATAAATTTCAGAAGCCTTACATACGTTGATGTTACTGCATTGCTTACAAAACAAGCCAAAGCATATTTGCAACCAGCTTACAGAGCATCCCAACAAGCAAGCTTCTGATAGCTCTTTCACTCACGCGAACAAAGGAAAAGCCTCAACGCTGGCCCGTTGTGGCACTGAAATGCAGCTTTGGTGTCGTGAGATGGTTAACGCGTTTAAGATGCCTCTTTTTCAGGCTGCACATTTGCTCAGAAAGTGGAGCGAGTACTTGGTGCATTAGACTGAACGCGTTCTCGAATAATCTTTTTGGGCATTTCAGGTACCGCTTACCGCGTCGTCTGCTGCGTGATTTTCAGAGAATGTGAAAATGGCTTTGAGGACTTCGTCCTGCTGGTTCACATCATGGACCTGCCACTCCAACTTCAAGTCTGCCCAAGTCACAGTTTGTTCCAGGTATTTAAAGGCATGACACTGTTCTCCTTTGGCGCCCCAATCCATAACCCGTCTACAACTGACTCAAAAACTCAGAATGGAAGCAGAAGCTGTTCTACGAGCGATTCTTTCAGCCCATGGCGAGATGCCAAAAAAGCTCGATGAGAGAATTGCTCATATCTTGCGGCGGATTAAAGAATTGTTGGATCTAATCCAAGAAAATGGCGAAGGCTTTGAGCATGGAGACATTGCCACAAAAAATGAGCCCACCCCAGAGGGCGTTAAAGACGTTAGCTCTAGCGAATGGATTGTGCATTCTGGCGCCAGTGACCATTTGGTCAATGACATTTCTTTGTTTGATTCTTTTCAACCAGGCACGCTCCAGACCAGTAATGCAGGAACCGAACCATTCAAAGTCAGGGGATATGGAAGTGTCTCCGTTCAGCTTACGGATGAGCACCAAAACACTCATACACTCAAATTGCACCCTGTTTTCTTTTGTCCAACCTTGAAACTTAACATCATCTCAATGAGCAGTCTCTTTAACCGGAACTACATACGAGGGAGATGGGGGGACAACATCTCACTTGTCAGGGAAGGAGTTTGCATTGCTAGAACTATCACCAAACGTGGCCTCTTTTTTCTTGATGTGAAACCCATAAAGCCAAAGAAACCCCAAGAACGCGAGGCAGAAACAAACACTGCACCAGAAGACGAATCGCTAGAGTCAGAAAAAGCACAGATGGTCGTCCGGATCAAAAAAGTCGACCCCACGAAAGCTACGACAGAGAACGAGGAGAAAGCAGTCCAGAATACTGTATCGACAGATGCGGAGAAGCTTGTCCCAACCTAGCAGTATTTTCTATGAGTGCACTGAAACGGACTCCGTTCTCCGCCGCATCCCGGCTGATAGGTCGACGAGCATGACGCTCTCGATAGCCTAGAGACGAGTGTTTGGCATTTCATTCGGATTTTCATTCGGATTTTCTAGGCATCTTCATTTAATTCCTGTGCTATGGCAGCGCACACCTCAAACGACGAGATCAAGAAGATCAAAGCTGTGACTTCTTGGGGGAGGCAAAAGGGAGCGGCCGCAGGTTCTTGTTATATTTCAGCTGTTTCAGCATATGACATCTTTATTGTACTGTAAAAGAGTAGCACTAGGAGTGTTTGTTTTGACCTCAAACCCCAAAAATTGGAGATATTCAACTTTCCACCATGAGATTATAAGTTAACAAGAGATTGTGGGGTCGGACACATAAATTGAAAACTCAACAAAGTCGTCTACTTGTACAAAGAAATCAACAGTATTGGAAGCCTGCGTTGTAGGTCTAGAGAGCTTGTCTGTGAGGTACGTGCGTCGCACGTGCGCGGAGCCTGCGCTTGCATTTATCAAGGTCGTCTCCTTAGAAATTATTTGATCATCAAATCGAACCCATTTTCACGCTGCTGCATCGAACCCTTACAGATACTGTCAAAAAACCACAGTTCTGCAGCACCATGTTGATTCAATCTCTATGTGGATTAAGCTGCTTATATACACAAATAAATCCTTATTGCTTTATCAGGATCTCATCCTTCTGAAACTCAGTGATTTATCAGCTGAACAGCCTGGAACAGTCGAATCTCCGTAGTTCGGTACTGTGTTACCGTTGGCAGCACCTTGTGTAACCTTAATCAACTTAATATGATTCATGAATGTCACGTCGCGTAGAAAAGAATTTGCTTTTTTGAAAGCAAAAGAACGGTATATTTCAATCAATTACTCAACCCTTCTGTACTGCAATATCGACCTCTCTGAGTCACCGTGCTGTCATGCCTGAGCGTGCTGGCCTGAGCCTGTATTATCACCTCGGTGCTACTGCACACTCTCACCTTGCGCAGCTTTTTAGTCAATATAACATATGCGAGCTGCCACAGCCCCAGGGCTGATAGGACCAGTATACAAGCTATTGTGCTTATTATGTCCAGAGATTTCTTTAGTTTGAATACTGATCTTATGCGTTTCAGTACAGCATTAGTCTTGGAATCGCTAAACATTCGAACAAGAGGCGTGATTGTGAACGCAGATGCATCAGCAGACAATTCGCAGGGAACCATCTTGCTCCAGTTCCTTCTTTTCCAAGTCAGCACGTGCAGACGTCCCAATTTCGCGACAAGGAAGGTGCATCACGCGACGCGTCGATATCTTAGCTGCATCCTACCTCTAAGTACAAACGGCTCACTTCATCTGCAATTTCTCTTTCATCCCTTGCTACTCTTACAGCGCATAGCATCATGGCAGGCGATGAGCAATTACACACCAACAGTTCGCCTCCAGTGTCAAATCGGCAACGCTACCGTACACGCGCAAGTACGGGCGGTGTAAAGAAGACTGCGCTCTACGATGCAAAATATCATCCTGTAAGCTCTATCCTCGCACCTAACTGACTCGCTGACCTTGTCTTGACTGAGTAGATGGATGATGTCACACGCCCATCTCAGGCGCGTAAACATAAAAAGCGCCGCGGTATCAGTGTCAGTTCGGATGATGATGAGGAGAAAGATTCCTTGTTCTTCAGCCGTGACGCGCCCGATCCAGCTTCAAGTTCTAATTCTGGCAACTCCATTCATTGCAGTCCTCCTTCGCAGCCCAGAGAACGCTTCTGCGCTGACTACTCGTTGAGAAAGCCACCCGCAACCGCACCCATTTACAAGAAGACATGGCACCCGCAAGACAAGGAATTGGGTATCTCACATGGGCATTCAGCAGCACCAAGGACCACCAGAGACCGGGCACGAAAAAAGCCTTCTAAGAAGCGAAAAACGGTCCCTGAGAACAGCAAGAGCGATGACGAACCTCGTCTCGAACCACTTAAACGCACGAAAGTGTTTCTCGTTAGCGATGACGACGAGGAAAACTCCTCACCTTTCAACTATTTTGCTGCGGATGAGCAGTGGCATGCCTTCAAGGACGGAGAAACTGAGCCCACCAAAGATGGTAATAATGGGGATCTCACGAAAGCCACGGCACGGAGAAGATCCATGATCTCCGATAGGCAAGAAGACGACGGAACTATCACAGCGAGCGAGGATGAAAATGACCCGGTGGCCAGTGATAATGGAATACAGTCTTTTATTGACGAAATCATTGCCGAAGTTCACCATGACGTGGCATCCAGAAACAGGTTCCAAACTGGAAGTTCATGCACCTCCTACGACAGACAAGGGCAATTCGTTAGTAAGCGAGCAAGGCTAGCTTCAAATCTCAGTGTTCGATCTCATGGTCCCGCCCCCGAGCATATGGATAATCTGTCTGGCAATTCTGAAGAAGCTCTACACACTTACAGCGACAGGTGCGACAAGGGCGCTGGCACCAGAGATATTCTACAACTACCTTGTGTTGCTGGCCCAACTGTGCGTCATGATCTTGTTCTTGGTCTGCCTCAAGGTACGCTAATGAATGGATTTTTGCGCAGACTCACGGCCAGGATGACTCGGATTCCGCAGAGTCAAATGTGGACAACATGCGCTTACAGACAAAAGCTCAAGTAGCACTAGAAATGGGGAGAGCTGCCGGGCATAATGACGATCATGACTTCTATCAGGAAAGCCTTCCTCCGAAACAATCGCAGGACGGCCTGCCTGATAGATTTGTAGCGACCGAAGAAACTTGTTACCCAATCAGCTCAGGTTTTTCAAGCTCGCCTCCATCTCCAAGACGCACTAGCGCAAGTAAGGCAGGGAATGTAACAATAAATACGTCGTGGAAAGCTAATGCTTGAACGAAGAAGATGGCCTCGAACAAGCAGACCAGATCGAAGGTGCTCCTTTCCTCGATTCCGCCTATAGCTCGGGTAAACCTATACTTGAAGCTCCACGAACCTCGACGCCTTCGAAGCTTCTTCTAAATCTCGTCCAAGAAGCCTATCGTGCGGCTGCCACCACTTTTGAAGCTGTGATTTCTTCTGGCCGGAACATGTACAGCAATAGTGCTCCCGTCGAGCCACACCAATGCCCATTCAGTCATGATTTCCTCTACAGCTTAACTCCGGCTGGATTGCGCGAGCATGTGAAAGAACGCCAGTCGCATCAAGCCGGGAGCATCGATTATGCTGGCATATCCGGTCGATCGATGAGGCGAACGAGCTCTACACACAATGAACAGATACCGGACCAAAGACCAGCAGGTAATTCAGAGGCGCCTGATTGTAGCGGAGATTCTTCAAGTGAAGAAGTGACTAAAGTAACAGCTTGCCAAGTAGACGACCTAGGCAACGGCACGAAGACTGACGGATCGCTCAAGTCTAGGGGTCCTCATAGAAAAGAGGACGCTGAAAAGAAAGATCAAGTGCTGCGGAACAAGCAGAGACAAGCCAGCAGCATGCAACATTCGTCTCGATACCAGTCACAGTGCTCATCTCGTGGACAGAGCCAGACCTCAACCGTTCCCGACGATATTCATCACCCATCTTTAGACTTCGAGAGTCGTGCTCGGGAGTCCCTCGAGGCAGGACTGCGTAAGAGGCCTAAAATTCAGCCTAAGAGAGATCCTCATGATTTCCGAGTTTTCGAAGACACAAATGGTGATCATATAGGTTCTGCACAGCTACCTCAGACCCGACATTTCAATGACATTGACCAAGAGAATGCAAGGTTTGGTTCTGATGGTCAGATGGACGAAAGAGAGGACTCCAATACTGGAGACAAGTTTTTTGTGACTGTCAGGAAGCCGACTGGAATTTCCTGCAGCATCAAACGCTCTCAGACTGTCGCAACTAAGTCTTACCAGGTAAGCAGCCGTGGTGGCGAAGTGCGGACACGACAGCCTACAGCAGCCATTTCAAGACCCGCCCTAGAACGAAGGAGAGTCCAATACCCAAAGCGGCATTCGAAGATGGAAGCGATTGGACGAGCGCAGTCATGAAGTTCTTCGTCCGATGCAAGAGATACTGCGAATTCAGCCATCGTGATCTCGGCCGCAGCAATTCGCATCGGACCGACCAATGATCCAGAGCATGCACTGGACGATGGTTGTCGGTACCGACCACTCTACTTGTCGAGCAGCACATATGCAATGGAGGAGCATGGTTATTGGTTTCCAGAGAGTTTACATTTGTATCCTGTTGCTCTTGATGCTCTTATGTACTCGTGTCTGCGTGAATGCCTGCGGCTTTATCTTTCGTCGTTGCAGGAGCAAAGGTGGGGCTCGACCTCTTCTAAATAGGTACCTAGGTGTGGTCTAGATGTGCATGCGCACTTGCACAGCTATGCATACATAGCTTGAATCTGCAGAACGATAATGTTCAATCATTTAGTCGGGTCCATCTTCTAGCGTTGCGGCAATCAGAAGTCGTTGGCGATTGCGCGCTTGATGGCGCTGAGCCATCTGCAGCCTAATACATAATACTTGATTTAGTTTCGGAAAGTTCTATTTCATTTTTCAATATTTGATTCATTTCGTTCCTTGTTATTATATTTAGTATCATGTTTGCCGTTCACTCCGCTGCTAACTCCGCCGGCGTGCTGCCCACCATGTGCACCTCTCCAGCTGTAGACAATTCAGTCGGCTCAAATGGTCTCCCGTCTCCATGAAGCTCACTGGGCGGGGACAAGTGTTTCGATGAATCATGCTGGACAGATACGGAGGCCAAGGCTTGCTTAATATAAAATGCTAGCTTCGTCTCTGCGGTTCTTGCTCCAGCCGTGACCCCTTCACCAGCCCGCTTCTGCTTGCGGATCACCCACCACGTGCAACCAATAGTCAGAATGATGAGCAGTGGTATTCCCAGTCCGAGGCCGACCCCCAGGCTGACCTCGGTACTAGAGTCGAGGCCAGAGGATGCGTTCGCAGCGGCAATGGCACTATTGGTAGACGAGGTGGAGGGTGAAGTGCTCGAGGTCGATGTAGGCTTGGAGGAGGAGCTGGAAGAGGAAGAGGTGCTAGTCTGAATGATGAATCCTTTGCTCGTCAGAGTGTTGTTGACCCAGCCGTTGCCGGTGCCGATTTGTCCTGAAGGGTCGATCAGGTCCAAGACAAAGCTATTATCGACAGCTATAGCATTTGCGTCCACGCCGTCCTGCACGCCGATTGTCCAGTTGAAGGAACCGTGGGTATTAGGGTTGGCCACAGAATCTTGTCGAGATGGTCAGCTACGACTAGGACGCGAGTATTCCGGCTCAAGGTGCATGTATCAGCTTACCTGCCAACGTCGCAAGGAAGACATCTCGCGCTCTCCAATGCCGAAGCCGTAAGGTTATGGGGCTCACGGTCTGATCGAGTTCCCAGGTGAGCTGGACAAGAAGGCCGACAGACCATTGCGTTGCTAGGTCATCCACGTTGTCTGGGGGGTTGGTCCATTGATCGGCGTGAACCAAAGTGACCACCAGAAAGCAACAAAATGCTCTCCGCGACAGGGAAAGCATGATCCGCTGGCAAGCATCTCAACGCGGTCGAAATCGTAAGGCCGACGCCGTGAGAGGAATTGCGGGTAGTTAATAGGAAGAGATCGCAGGAAGGATAGATACGCCACTCGCTCCCGTCCAAGTGTGTTTGTAGGCGAATTGCGGAACGATCAGTGTGAGCCCGCCCGAGACTACCTGTACGCGCTGGGCCTTGCTATGCGTCGGTCAGGCAGAAACTGCGGTTCAGCTATCAAGTCCATTGGAAACGCAGAAATACTCCGCGCCTTGCGAGGCTGCGACTTGGGGCCCGAATCCGCAAAAGAAATTTCGTATGAAAAGGGTTCGCTGGCGCTTCTCCTGCCTCCGCAGGGGAAGATGTGGGTCTCTTTGACTGTTAGCCAGTGACGCGGGAATCTGTTAATTGTTCAGACAATGCGCTGAATAACCCAGAAGTAACACGGGGTTGGTGAGTAAACCACCAGAGCCCGTCTGACTGATAGCACGTAACTTTTGATTGAAGCGAGTCGAGAGCGCTCATCGGTCCAAGTACGGTCTGTAAAAGGATTGATATGGTTCAGCCAATTGAAAACCATTCCTTTAGCCTTGTTCCTGTAGGATCGTCTTCAATTCATGAATCAGCCACATTTCGCCTGTGTTAGGCCGACGTTCATAATGAATAGTGCTGTCCGTCGGGCGCGCCTTGTTGGTGGATTGCGGTTACTGGGGGTTGTGCAGGGAGACTTTAGAATAAGGAGCGTTCTGGCCCTGTAAGTAACCCTGCGACCGCGCTTCAATCTCTCAGCGCTACTGATAGAAGACAAATTGGCTACGGTCCTAGCAGGGGTTATAAGAGACTTTATCTGAGATGCACGTCACGTAATACTGAATATACCCTTCCTCTCCATCCGAAATCACTCCTAGACGTCCATTTGAGCCTCCAAGACACTTAATAAATAAAGTGATCTCGTGAGGTTGTAACCTTCCAAAATCCTTCTCACCATACCAATCTAGCGAATCAAGCCTTCAGATTAGAGAATCCCAGCCGCCAAATTATTCGGTACCAGGTCGCCGTGAGAAGATCATAATCACGTGACGTGCAGTCAAACCTTACCTTCTGGTTAGTAAGGTTAGGTACCCAGGTAATTTACCTACCTGCTATTCCCAGCCTTGTCGGGTGCTGCAATCGCGCTGCATGGCCGTCGCTGATAGTTCCTCTCTCAAATATGAGGGAGCCAGTGACCAAACTGCTTCATAAGCCGTCGCACCTGCTCTCGCGGCGCTGCTTGACCTTGACGTTTCTCCCGATATTCATCATACTGGCGCTGTCGTTTTTCTTCGTTCTACATGGCCGCGGGAACACGTCTCGCAAACTTCTGCCTCCCGTTCTCGCCGGCGACAAGGCCAGCCGCAGAGAGGCTATCCATTCTGCGTTCAAGTTCGCCTGGGATGGATACTACAGAACTGCATTTCCCCACGATGAGTTGATGCCTGTCTCCAACTCGCCTGGGCACAGTCGTAATGACTGGGGCGCAACTGCTGTCGACGCCCTCGGCACGGCCATTTTGATGGAGGAGACGGACGTTGTCCAGACTGTTCTTACACACATCAAGTCAATCGACTTTCGACACACAGACACGCCTATCTCGGTTTTCGAAAGCACAATTCGATACATGGGCGGATTGCTTTCCGTTTTTGAGCTGTTGAATGGCCCTTTTGCGTCCATGAATGCCCATTTGAATGATACTGGGATTCTGCTTGATCAGGCAAAGGCATTAGGCGACGTTCTGTCTGCTGCCTTCGTCGATGGGAATTCTCTTCCTTTTGGTTATCTCGATCCACACTCGCTAAAGGGTATTCGCGAAAACAGTCTCGCTGGAGCTGGCACTCTAGTGAGCAGCATCCCAAAGCAAAAGCGCTGAATTGTGGGCTTACATCTCTCACAGATACTCGAGTGGACGAAACTCTCCGACTTGACCAAAGACCCCAAATACGCCCAGTTGGCCCAGAAAGCCGAAGACGCTCTATTGGATCCTCAGCCAAAAACGGCCGAGCCATTCCCTGGGCTTGTCGCGACCGTTGTCGATGTCCACACTGGACTGTTTCAACCTGGGATAGTCTCATGGGGCGGAAGCTCCGATTCGTTCTATGAATATCTTCTAAAAACCTACATGTACGACACTGGGGCTTTCGCTGTTTGTAAAGAGCGATGGATTCAGGCAGCCGAGTCGACGATCAAGCATCTTGCATCATCTCCTGTGGGACATCCAGATCTTACATTCCTAGGCCAGTACGACGGGGAAATAGGGGAGTTTATCCCTCTTTCAGGCCATATGGAGTGCTTCGCTGGCGGCAATTTCCTTCTTGGCGGATTTGTATTGAACGAAACGAGATATACAGACTTTGGACTTGTGAGTACAGTATCCTTGTCTCCCAGTCAGCCCAGCTAAGACGAATGCAGAAACTCATACACGGATGCCATCACACATATGTGTCCACCCGGACCAGGATCGGCCCAGAGAACTTCATGTGGATGCCATCCGAGTGCGGCAAGACAACACCGATGTGGAAGTGCGACGACCCCCCGTCCGAAGGCGGTGCCAACGAGTTCAACAACAAGAGTGGTTTCTGGATCACCGAAAGTTCTTACAACCTCCGTCCTGAAGCTATCGAGTCCTACTACTACGCTTATCGGATGACGAAAGACGACAAGTACCGTGAGTGGGCATGGGATGCTTGGCAGGCTATCGACAAGATCGCACGCCTGGAGTATGGTTACAACTACCTTCGAGACGTCGATGCTGCGGACGGAGCGAATCGAGCGGGAAACAATCAGGAGAGTTACTTCTTTTCGGAGACGCTGAAGTATCTATTCCTGATTTTCGGCGACGACGATGAATGGCATGTCAAGTTCGATACGCCAAACCAGTGGGTGTACAACACTGAAGGTCACCCGCTCAAGGTCCGCCGGTGAGCCCGTTGTCAGGTTGAATTCAGTTGCGGCTATCTTCCACAGTCGAGACTGCCAAGTGAGGCGAGCAACATGCCAGGTCTGGTAAACCTTGTCAGCAACCCTGGCGGCGCGACTCACATCACGCCTATCGTTGACAGCTATGCACTCCGTTGTCGCCCTCTGAAATTATGGACTGTAGTAGTACGAGTCATCTCGGGCAGTCAAAGGCCACGCCCCAGGTTAGACAATCTTGCCAATGGCGATAGGTTAGCCCGGTGATTGAGGAGGTTTTTTTACTCGGCTTCGGACTGTTTCTCGCATAATTGGTCAGACGACCAATGTCGGAAACTCCTTACTGACACTGGTAGCCATGGATGCTGCATACTTATTGTCGTTCACTGGCATCAATTGAGCGCGTCCTTGGTTGATCTATTTACGATGATGTTAGTAGCCGGAATTAATTGAACAGAGGCTCAACACTGCCATTCGCTTCGTTCCGTGGGTTTAGAAGTTGTCAAAATCTGGCATCTATCCGCGGCTGTCATGAAAGGTGTAATGAAAGCATGCAAAATGACATGCAATGTTTTAGATCAAAACAGAAGTAGGGAGCTTTACTGCTCGACTTCGCTTAAAACCTCTAGGTGATATTTCTCTTCGCATAGTAACTTTAGGTACCTAACGTACCTCAGCTGCTATTTCTGATACTGCCAATGCACAGACCAACTGGCGTTTGGAGCCAAGAGCCAGGGAGAGCTGAGAGATACCGTCTGTGGCTACAAAGCAAATCGATAGCTGGCAGAATACATCCAAAGATTGGTAGCTGGCCCAACGGCTCAAAAGATGTGCGGCTGGCTCGTATCGTCGAACTCGTGCGCAGGCTGCGGAGACCTGTAAGGCGCGCCCCTCAAAATGCAAGGAGCGCATTGTCTAAACTCTTCTCGTCCGTAACCAAACAGCCACTGACTCGCTGTATCATTCTAAATTAGCGCGTAATCACGCGTCTATCTCTATTTACTTACTTGCTTAGGCGTTTTTCTTACCTGGAATACCTTATTCAGTTTCTCTGGCAACAGATTGAGCGGTCATTTAAAACATTGTCCCTGCTCTATTTCTCTAAACTTAAGCCCTGGTGCGCAGCTTCCTTCTCGCAGTTTCGATTCTGATCATTGAGGAACCTCTCGACTAACTCCTCTGCCGCCCGTCAAGAAACTTGAATGCTGTTTAAAAATAATTCTCTATACTCTTCTCGTCTCCTGGCCGGATCAGACGTTTTTCATTCACAGTACTTTTCCGGCGACTGCAAAGACTCGATCACGCCGGCTCCTGACCCTTTGAACTGATATGTCTATACCTGTTGGCGCTTATTATCGTGCTAATGAGAGCCTGTCAGAACGATGATGCAATCTTCATACGAGTTCGACCAGCCGGCCCATCAGAAGGTAGGTACCTACCAGTGCTGGTGGCTGTCGCTACTTGATGTCGCCCGAGCTAAAGGCAAGCTCGATTCCACTTTTAATGTTGAGGGAGGTAAGCTCTACACATACTATGTGACAGATAGCAGACCGGTCCTTGACGAGGGCCAGCTACCGGCAAGTGTCACTAAAGAGGATCCTGAGTTTGCGCCGTTGATCAAGGGCAAGTCCGACAGGGAGATATGGGAGGAATGGGGAAAACTGATCAAGTTTTTGGTGTGCGGCCCCCAATGGCAAAGGATGGTTATGTTCTTTCTTTGGGACAAGAACAACAAACGCCGTTGGCATTTGCCCGACGACAAATTCTAGACCAGCGGGCGTGCTAGAGAGCTGGGAATGCTGCTCGGCTATTCGGGGGTGATCGGCATCACCTTCGGCACGCCATGTACTCTTATAGAGTCCACTGTGCGTGAGAGAGTCAACGAGCTCCAGCATGATCAGCGCGCACTCGTGGAAAAAGCGAAGCACTCCATGCCCGGCATCGTGGAACATGTACAGCCATCGAAGCCGAATGAACAGTCCTACAACAAGCTTAATGTTTTCAACCAGGCAACACAACAGAGGTTTGTATGCAGGGTCAGAAAAGATGCGACAGATTAAAAGGCTAAGCTGATCAGTGAGTTGGGCAAGACGATTATCATGTGGCTCTTGCTTCTGACAATTGCCTGACCGCCGTTCAGCACAGGCTAACGGGGAGCCGGCATACGCTTGTTGCAAGAAGCGTGTAATTTTGCAGAATCAAACAGATGAAATTGAAACAACCGTTGCGGCGTTCAATCGAATCAGCCTCTGACGCAGTTACTCACGTAAACAACAATATACAGCTCTTCTAAGCCGAGGAGCACGTCAAAAAGGAAATTGGCAACCTTGCTAAACAGCCGGCCCGAACGAGCTTATTTAAAAACAGGAGACAGAGGACACAAATGTGAGTTGCAAATTAAATCGTTGTTTGTACTTAAGTAGTCAAGTGAAGCTGTGGAGGACGTGCTGTTGATGTAACAAGCTGTCACGTGGTTGTGGGCGGTGCCTGCCTGCGCCAACACTGAATGACGAATTAAAATGAACAAATGGGTACGCATGATGGTCGCCCTTCAGTATGGGTTGTGGGCGGCTAAACCACGATCTTCCTCCGATCCCGTATACAGTGATGTAAGGGAGTTTACACACCGGCGTATGTGCGCCTTTTGGCGAGAGATGACTGTCACAGTATTAATTTTTGCTCAACTTGGAGATTTGGTTGTCAGGTTATATTGCCCTCCGTGCGACACATTTAGCTAAATTTATCTGACACTCTGGCTGTTTTGCGAACTAAGGTCAAAACAGTAATGTATCATCTTCTGCCTTTGGTTTTATCTTTGCCCGTATCTTTACTATTTTTGCTTCAAACTTACCTTGCTTCAAACTTACGTTAGATATCGGGCTTGCCAATGTGCTATGGGCAAGAAGTTGCAGAGTAAATCTCCACACTCGGCTGCCCTAGCCAGTTCTCATACGGCAGGTGCAGAAGAATACAGCGACCTTGATAGCCAACTTTTGCTGTCTCCAATCCGGCCTGGAGTGTTTCTCCCGTAAGTCGGATAGACGATCGTAAAAAGCACTTCTTGTAGCTCCTGAAGCTGCATTCTCGTCAGTTGTCCACGCAGAAGCTCTTCAACCTTCTCGCGTAGCATAAGTCTTGTAACCAACTCGATGTTTTGATCGTCAGACCAGAGAGGAGACTTCCACTGTTTATAAATCCCACTTTGGCGAAGCATATCTGCTATGCGATTGCCACACGCTTCGAGCGGTTCGATACCTGTCTCATTTGGTCACTTGAAGATCGCGAGGAGAGTACTTGTAACTTATGCGGTCTTACCACAGTCACAAATGCTGCCTAAGGGATGAACGGATCAGCGTCAGTCATACCTGAGGGAGCACAACAACTTACGATTCTTTCGATGAGCGTCCAAAAAGGCAAACTTAAATAGTAGATAGGCCTGTCTTTTGCCGGCTTCGTCCATCGTAATAGTTGCTGAAAGATCCAGGCCTGGGTGCTGCACATTGAATATATGCTGCATACCCGAGAGATACAGCAATCGACCTAGCTTTTTGGGATTGACAATATCGCAACCTGAAACGCGGTTAGCAGATCTGAAACACTTCATGATCAGAGGCCATAAGTACTTTTGGCGATGACATCTTCTGGGCCCTTAACACTATCATTCTGTAGGTCATTAGGACTGTTTGTTGGGCCCAGCAGCATATTTCGAATATGCTTAATGTACAGCCACAGTCTCTGTAGTGGAATACATTGGCAAAACAAATCCGTCAGATGCTCTCTTGCTCGTTGCCTGATGTTCTCATCGACACCTCGAGACCAGACATCGATTTTGATCCTCATATTAACCATTCTACGGACCTGATCCACGTCGACAGCCATTCCTTTAAGACTTCCACCTATGCGATCTCTGTCACCAACGAAGTATGCTGACTTGGCTTCGGGAATCTTACCTAGCTTCAGGTGCAGTCTCATGTACTCGGTTGGCTGTTCCGGTAAGTGTTTCATTAGTTCTTGGTCCATCATAGCAAACAGCTTTTCCTGATCTGGTATGGAGTGCGAATGATAGACCAGACGCTGTTTAGAACCAAGCTTGTGGAGCACCCGTTCGAGTTTATGTAGATATTGCAACTTAGAATCGTTTGCTTCGTCGGATACCACTTTGAATCCACAGCGGGATGGCATCGTTACATAGTGTTCCACTGTCTCTTTGAGAGCATCCCGTGACGCGAAAGCAATCAGTGCATGTTCATCGACGTTATCCAACATAATCGTGTTGATCAAGTTTACGTGCTCCGTAGGTATCTTGAAGAATTGGAAACCGAATTTGTGGTATGAGCGCCTGTTGCCGTCTTCGCCATCTCGAAGTTGCACTCCCGCATCATTCACAACGGAATATGAATTCCGTGCCTTCGTCACCGGAAGATCCACCAAGACTGACGTTGCAGCGGAAGGATCGGTATGCTGGCCTGAGCTCAAGGCAAACATCTTTTCCCTCCACCTCTTTATCTCATCGTCTTTGTCCTCCTCAGAATTCGGCAAGAGAAAGCTTCGAAGCACCATGATGAGTTTTGGCGACAGGGGTCCAAATTCATGGTACGACGTCCATGCTACTGTCCTCTTTTCTCTGGTTCTTGGGTCAACAGATAACGAGAACGGTCCTTCGGATATGGAGTAGCAGTTTTCAGTGACGATGAACTCCATTTTGGGGTCACTTGGTGTGCAGAAGGCGAGATACATCATCTGCGAATGCACGATGTACCATTTTGCATCATCGGGGTAAATCTGGTCAACCAAAGTCTGCATCCACTGATCTCGGTCATCTATCTCTAAGTCCAAGATTGTTTTTATGCTGTGAAACCACACATCAAGTGGACTCCGAAAGCTGCGTTTACGCATGTACTCTAGGAATTGGTCTTTGTCGTCTTGGATATAGCCCTGGGTTGTGTCACCGAGAAAGCGCTTGTGAAAGCCTTTGCCACGATACTTCATCAAGAAGAAAAATTTTCTCAACTTATTGCGTTCCAAGCGTGACAACCATACAGCTTCCCTTCCATCATTGAATGCTTTGCATATTCGAGTAATTATTTGAGCAGTCTGAGACTCAAGGGTGCCAAGGTGCTTTTCGAGGTATTGCTGGTTCTCGACCTTGGTAAAATCCCGATACATGTCTACCAGTCCAAAGCTTCGGCGCAGTGGTGCCTCCACTAGCTCAGGGGGGTCAGTGCTAAGGTTGACGGTATTGAGTGCTTGATCTCCTTTGTAGAGCCTAGGTTTGCCGTTACCTGCCCGGCGGCCATGCTTTCTGGTGGGACGATAGACATGCGCGAAGTTGCGAAGGATGAACTGAGGAATATAATGATGATATTGAGAAGCCTCATTTGAAGAACTTTGGGGGGGGGCCATTCTGTCTGTTGAGGCACTGTTGCGCGTTAATGGAAAGCTGAACATGAGAAGTGATTATCGAAGCTACCTCCTCTCTTGATTATCACCCGCTTATACGACCACCGAGCTCGTGTTGTGTTTGGATGCCTAGGCACCTATCTGTTGGAGCAATCCCCACAAACCCCGCACACGGTGTAGCACGGTGCAAGGCCGTGCAAGCTTAAGGTCCAAGGCTCAAGGGCATCCAGAAGAGTTCACTGCGAAGAATTACGGTTCACCCGAGTTTGGTTAAGCCTGCTGCTTCGAGATGGGCTATGACTGTTGTTGTGTGATGTGCGATGTGTGATGTGTGAAAATCTCATGGGAGTTGTAAGAGTGTAGGTCCAGAAGGGAACGGAGACTGCTGTCCACGCCCAAGAGTCTAGCACATTAGGGTAGCCTGCAGGAGCAAGGTACGTACCATATAAGTCAGCTACTACCTTTATGGTGCCACGTGGATGGTACTGTCCCCAACGGAACAAGCATCCTAGAACTTTCCAACCAATTAATCAACATTGCACGACTCGATTTCAAAGCTGAAGTCCAGGCTACTGAAAGAGTATCAGTGTATGAAACCCTGGACCGTCGCTTTGTATGCTCATTGTGACACCACCACCACATAGCAGGCATTTGGATAATTCTATCAAATTACATAAAGATCCTAAGCTACGCTCCTTTCGGTGGTTTATAAAGGCGCGGCAACATTCATTAAAATGGTCGCAAAGTATTTCTTGCGGAAGTGTGATACTAAAAGCATGAACAAAGCAGATTGAAAGAACCAAGGTCTGTACCAGGTCGATATTCTATATGGCGACAGCTCGGCCCGACGAACATTCTAGCACGCTGCGATACTCCGCTGGACGAAAGAAACCCTGGCGAATACTGACTTTTGCTGCGAGGCTTTGCTTCTGGCGATAAAACTTACTCTAGATATGATAAGGTCCCGACTTCGCCACACACTCCCTGTAGTTTTGTTTTGTCTCTCCCTCGTTTCCCACAAGCCATCAGCGGCTTGTGGGTGGAGACTATCATATTGAGCTAGCGCGGCGCAGAAGAGAATATTCTATGCCTGTCTCGCCCGCAATTCCGATTGTAAAATCCGCTTTCGATGGCTTGGCCTGCACCATAATTTAACAGAAAGGGAGCAGTGTCTGCTGCTATTTCTGCTCGTCCGGACCATTAAGACTGCAAAAAGAGCGGCAGCGCCCAGTTTTTTCGAAAGCGGAGTATGTTGGAGGCATATGACAGTTATGACTTAAGTGCCGACCATGCTGACTAGACTAGGACTGGACTGGATATCAGTATACTAATACTCATGCTCGCATGCTGTAATGGTCCGGCTATGCAGGTTTCGTACTAATCCGGTGTAGTATATATACGCACGTTATGTGAGTACCATGCACGTGCAGCATCATCCTAATATCTGTACTTCCTCGGCACTTTCTTGGCACTTACTCGGCGTTTTCTTGTACGCGATATTCTCTACGAGCAAAACTGAGGTCTTATTGACATCGACTCAGATACGTTGAGTACATGCACAAGATGTACAAAATAATGTGAAAGCGGAGAGCACTTGAGTGGAGGCACGCCTACTACAATATCTGTCTGCGTCAACCAGACAGCCATTCCGTGGCTACCATTCACGACGGCTCGGATCATGGCCACAAAAATGCAAATAAGCCATCGAAAAAACTTAACGACGAGTGGGTCAGAGGAATCATGCCTTTGAACGCCCGGGAAGCAATGATGTGCGGCATAGCACTGCGGGCGCTGCAACTAGAAACTGTGATAAACATTTGGCTAGCCTAATAGTAGTCTCTTCTATTTGTCTAAAGCCTGAGCTTGGCACTGTCGAAGTCGTCAGCGACTTGTCGGAACAATTTCTTATGTATCTGAAGCGGACTTACCATCTGGAAATACACCCCCTTTTCCCGCACCAGCTCTGCATGACTACCCTTCTCCACAATCCTCCCACCAGGGCCGAGCACGAAAATGACATCCGCCTTCTGGATCGTCGCCAGTCGATGTGCGACCGCCAGTATTGTCCGTTTGCCCTCACCAGCTGCACGTTCGACCGCAGCTTGGACTTGTTTCTCCGACTCGGAATCCAGACTGGATGTTGCCTCGTCGAGCAGAAGAAGACGTGGCTTCCGCAACAGAGCGCGAGCCACGGAAATGCGCTGTTTCTGCCCTCCGGAGAGCGAAACGCCCTTGGGTCCCAGGCGCGTGTTGTACCCATCTGGTAACGATATGATGAAGTCGTGGATGTACGCTTCTTGGCATGCTTCGCGGACCTGCTCCTCGTCTACTTCCTGCTCACCTACCGACAATGTGATGTTGTCCCTGATGGTACCCTCATAGAGTGTTGGCTCTTGCGCCACAAGTGCAAGATGGCTACGGTACCCAGCCATCTCCAATTCCGCAATGTCGAAATTATCGCATAATATGCTGCCGCTTTCGAGTGTGTAGAAGCGTTCAATCAAGCTAATAATTGTAGATTTGCCACAGCCGGACGGGCCTACAAGGGCAGCAAATTGGCCTGGATTGATCTTTAAATTTAGGCCCCTGAGCACAGGCCCGGCCTCGGACCTGGTCGGGTAAGTGAACCAAACGTCCTTGAATTCAATGGCAATGCCGGCGGGAGTCGTGGGAAGAGCGCTCTGGGAGAGGGACTCGATTGTGCGAATCTCTCGGGTGCTCAGAATTCGATTACTGGCAGATGCCGCATTAGCCATATTAGGCGCGAATGCGAACCAGGCAGCTGCAGCTTGGGCGGATTGAATGGACGCTTGATATACGACAAAGAATGCAATGACATCAAATTCGCCTTCAGCGATGAGTTTGGTGCCATACCTCAGAGACAAGTCAGCTTCTGCGTACATCGGACTAGTGTAAATACTCACCAGAAGACCAACGCATTGCAACCTAAATCAATACTATCAGATAGTGCAAAAATCACGGCGCCCCAAGTGGATTTTTTCGTATTGGCATTGACATGCTCATCAAGCAGCACCTGATATTTGTTGCAAATTGTGTCTTCCATTGTCAGGGCCGTAACAGTACGGAACGCACCAGCAGCTTCTGTGGCGAACTGGGCACTATACTTGAACACCTTCGCGTTCATTTTTTCGAAATCAATTTCAAGCTTGTATCGACAAGCGCCAGCGATTAGAATGACGGGCATAACCGCGAGACAGCCCACCAATGCCAGTTTCCAACCGAAAATGAACGATATGATAATGGAGCCAAGGATGTTGGTAATTGAAATGAGAATGATGGCCATCTCAGCGCCCATAAGCTGCTGCATGGATTGAGGGTCTGTAGCAACCATGGAAGTCAAGGTACCCGGAGAATTGCCATCGTCATCGAAAAACCGGATAGGCTTGTTCACAAGATTAGTCAAGTACTCTTGACGATAGTGTCCAGAAATGATCTAGCTTCATCAGCAGTGTTTCTCAGAACGAAAAAGAATGGATCACTCACCCCAGAAAGCTGCACTGCACCCGTCGTAAGACTGAAATACGCTATCAGAGATATGATAGCGAGCACAAAGAACATCAACGACCAGAAGTTGCCCTGATGTATAAGTTCTGCTCTAGGCAACGCAAAGACGTTGATCACCTGTGCGAAGATCCATGCCATGAGTGGATAAGTTGCTATCATGACAGTGTTAGCCTCAAGGACTGTAGCCCTGGATATAGGGCTGAAGATGGACTTACCACCGCAAACGCATGCAGAAATGAGTACAATCGCATAGAGTGGCACTCTATGCCTTTGTTCCCAAACCAAAAACCCAAAACTACCAATGAAGCCCCTCTCTTTGTATATGGGTTCTTGCCCTTCCAGCTTTTGGAGATCTTTCGATGAGTCACCTTGAGTCTTCGCCCCTGGAAGTACTCCAGCTGATGAGCTTTTCTCGTCCGCACCAGTCATCTCAACGTCATCAACCCGGTTGTCGTCGCCCAACATGAGCTGTTGCGCTCGAACAAGGGAGTGATAAAATCCGTCCATCATCGCTACAAGGCTATCATGGGTGCCCTCTTCAATCATCTTCCCACCCCTAAGGACTACTATCTTGTCGGCTTTCTTGATTGTAGACAATCGATGAGCGATGACAATGGTCGTGCGATTCTTTGATACGGCTTCCAATGCTCTCTGCACAATCTTTTCACTCTGAACATCGAGTGCACTTGTCGCTTCGTCGAGAATCAAGATTGGCGGGTTCTTGACGATGCTACGAGCGATAGCAATCCGCTGACGCTGACCACCACTCAACTTGAGACCACTTCCACCAACGACCGTATCATATCCCTGGATATCGTGAGTAATTCATGAATTAGGCCTGGAGAGGCACAATTTGAGAGAGGCATTATCGAAGGATTTTGACGAACCTCAGGCATAGTGCTGATAAATTCGTGGGCATGCGATTGCCGGCAAGCCTCTTCAACCATATTTCTCTGGGTGGTCTCGTCTGCTTCAAACCACTTTGTGCCACAAAGACCAAATATGACATTCTTGAAGATTGTGTCATTAAATAAGAAAGGCTCCTGCTCTACGAAGCCGATTTGGGCGCGCCACCATTGCGAGTCAACGTCCTGCAGATTATGCGGCCCAATCTTAATGGACCCAGAAGCGGCAGCTTCCTTTATAGCAATGACAGTGTCTTCATTATCTGATGATTTGTTTGATGGTTCGTCTGATGGGTTGTCTGATGGGCTGTCTTTCTCGCTTCTCTCGGAACATGTTGGACCGAAGGTGTCGGGGAACAATGGCTTTTCTTCGCTTGAAGACTTCGCCGCATTGTTCAAATCATACCATCGTTCAACCTTGACTCTGAATCAGCTACTGATAATCTGGTTTACTTCTGAAAATACACACCAAGCCCACAATAGTACTTTTCCCGCTTCCTGACGGACCGACAATTGCGGTCGTCTTCCCGGCTTCAAATCTCATATGAAGCCCGTTCAGAATCTGCGTATCTGGCCTGCTCGGATAGGCGAAATGTATGTCTTCGAACGTGATATCTGCTGAAGCAGAAACATCAGGCTCTTTGATCCCACCTGTTTCTGGGACCTCTGCGTGAATGGTCGCAAACATCTCAGCCGCGGCCGACGCCGCTTGGGATATGGCAAGACCAGGAGGAGCAAGTCTACTGAAAGATGTGGTTGCCGTCATCACAGCCAGATAAACCCTTTCATCGTCAGTTGGTGCATACCCCGAGTTCATAATAACGTACAAGACAAGCGTACCAACCCCGTTGTCCACGCGACCAGCAACATACTGCTGGATACCGAAATAAAAGGTGAGTGCTGAAGTCCCATACGTTATGAACAATGTCGGAGCCAAGTAAAGCCCGACGTACGGTGAGGCCTTGATCAAGCTGGCTACGAGCTTGTCAATCCACAAGGCATGACGTTTTGCAAGCAAAGCTTCTGCGCCAAAAGCAGCGACAACGCGAATGGATGTGAAAATTTCAGTCGTCAAAGCCGATGCTTCCTCCTTGTATTCTTCCTGGAATTTGCCGATCTTGATTAATAGTGGGAGAGATACACCCATGCAAATAAGAGTTACTGGTAGCACAGCGCATGCAACGATCGTGATGAGAGGATTGTACACGAATGATATGATGAAAAAGCCCAGTATGAAGGCAGTCGATTGGACAAAAAGTGCTAATTGCTGGGAGATGCCGAGCAAAATTGTGTTTGCAGAAGCGGTGATGCGATAGGAAACTTTGCCTGGAGAAATTTTGTCCACGGAGCTGAGAGGTTGCTTGAATAAGGCTCGGAGATAGGCTAGACGTATTGCTGCAGATAGCCTCAATCCAGTCGTACGAACAGCAAACTATTGTGGTCAGTGTGACTAGTATTGTGCGGAACCTAATGCCGGCATACTATGGAGATATATGACAAGACGAGTTTCGCAATAAATATGTACACGATGTATAACACATTCTGCGAATTCTTCTTATAGAGAGAGTCTTGGTCGATGCCCGCGTTATAGTTGGCGAAGCCGTTGATAATACGAGCTGATCCGGTTAGCTTGATTATAAGGTCCGTCAGAGACGTTCATACCAAGAATCGCAAACATGATTGGAAACGCCTCGAACCCGATCAGCAAAGAACCAAATAGTCCACAGGGTCAACGGACCACACCAGCGCCAATGGAGGCTGCTAAACATATCGACAATAGAACAATGTCGAGAGGTTGGGCGAACTTGAATATTCTCTATACAAAGGTCAGAATGTCTATGTTAACAATCCACGCTCTCTTACAAAATAGTCCACTAGTGTTCCTTTCGTTGGTTCTGTTCCCAGAGCATTTGACGCATCTTCCTGCTTGGGCGCCACCGCAGTAGTGTCCTTCTTCTCTCGCTGTGCCCCCATGATGCCAATCCTTAAGACGCGTTGGTTTGACTATGCGTGAGCTTCAGAGTAGGAAGACCTCGAAAGTTGGAGACTGTTTTGCGACTGCTCGCGGGCGCCATCGCCAACGATAGCTAAGCGGGCATCGGGGACCTTGGGACTCGGGACTCGAGACTCGGGACTCGGGACTCGGGCAGACCCGCGCGCTTGTGAAGAAATTCGGCGATTTATAGATGGTGGACAACAGCTTGAAGTGCAAGGTTGATTGACATCCATTGCCGACTCATACCATCCATGTCTTCGCATGGGTACCTGCCTTAGTACGTCATTCAACCTCTTCCATCCCCGGCCAACTCCAACATTGGAGACACTGCTCAACGCTTTGGATTTCACAGTGTCATCCACAAGGCCATCCTGTTGTCTGTGCGTGCAAGGGTCTTGTGCGTGACTTTTTTAAAGAATTCGTATGCGTATGTATGCATATTCTTGTGTAGGAGTGGTTCAGAATATGTATCTATATATTTTGAACTAAACATTTAGTTGAACTCTAAATCAAATTATGGTTAGCTTCTAGCTAGACTATCTAAGGTAAGCGTTAGGGTTAATATTTATAAAATCAGGGTAGGGGACCCTTACCATCATACATAAATTTGACTACTCAGAATAATTCAAATATTCATACGTAAATATGCGTATGCATGCTTATGCCATTCTTATCATTCATAAGACCCCTGTACAGTGCGCACAGCTGCATCGCTAACGCCCGAAAATTGAGCAATCATTCACGACGAATCGATCACGAATATCGTCGAAAGGGCTGCCGTCCTCCTCGTTTGGCTCTTAAAATTCGCTCTTCTGCGCCTGAGATCCCGGCCACAGTATCCGCAATATGTAGAGCCTGTTCTTCTGCAGCTTGCAGAGGTGTATGGTAAGGACCTCGAGGCATATGAGACTGCTGATGCTGCAGCCTTGCTCAAAGTGCATAATCACCCCATGCGAACGGGAGCATGGCGTCGGCAGTGCATTGCGGCTCTTGTCATCTTGATGCGCGTCTGACGTTTACACAGCATTGCAGAGCGCCGCCATCAAAGGCGCTTGCTTGGGCTTTATCACGGAGATCTCGCAATCCTAAACATTGACAACTAATTGCTCAATATGTCGACTGGTGTGCAAGGATAGTTCTTACCGAGATAAGAGTTTTACAGGATTCCACCTAGGTATGCATTACCTAGCTTCCTCAAGCCATGTTGAACCTACCTCAATGTAGAGAAATGTTCATGACGTTTGTTCTGATCGGAGCTAAGCTTTACTCGCCAGGCATATTCCCTGCTTCTTCCGCTGCCACGATCGTTTTCCACATTTACCATGTCACGGAGCTCGGCCCATATCAATCTTGAGGTTCGGGCACACTACCTCGCAGGCGGGAAAGCATCTGCGTTGACACAAAAGTCTCTCTCATGACGTCTGGTTGGTCCGATATCACGAGAGAGTTACGTTCCGTACATGCGGCTACATTGAGTGGGCTCGCTGCAGCGCAGCCATTCACATGTGCGTTACTACAGATCTCCATTACACACCTTGTCGGCGCAGGGTTTTGGCGGAAGCAGGTCCAGCAGGTTTGTGCGTGAGATCTGCGGCCAGGACCCGGCTTCTCTAGAGCAGCTGAAGCTGTCTTGAGTCTCGGGTAACCTACATAGATAATCGCAGAGCGAAGATCGGGAATCACTTCAGCACAGGCATTTGATGGAGTCAAATGAAGAGGAGAGTCTTATTGGAGGAAGAACCTAACTGAGACTCTTTATTATACCTGGGTACCTTAGCCATGCGATAGAGGACCTAAGGAGGCACGTGATCAGTCCTTTAGCCTTCTAAACTCCGATTTGACCGAAATTGGGCAGCATCGAATAAGGACCGGAACTGCGAACCGGGCCCTGAAAGGATTTAATTGCAATGCAACTAACTATAATCATTGCATCTCCGTATTGGGCCCAAGTGTCAACGGCACCTTCTTCCGTAAACCGCGAGTGCACAAAGCGACCATTCAGAGGCTTCCAGATACCCATTGCTTTGGGTATCGGATATGCAAGGACGCGCATGGTCTTCTTGACCACGATACACGGGACTTTAGCAGGAATTGGCCGGCAACTGGAGAGCTAAGGATCAGGAATCCATTCAATGACGACACGTGGTAGAGGAAAGCAGAGGAAAAAATTAATTGGAGGCACAATCAAGTAGAGATTCTCAATTATATCCAGGTATACAATAGAGGACCCACATAATCACGCCACTATCCTTCTATCTCTGACAAAATCACCCGTTAACGCCGATGGTTCGGTGGTTTTCTTTCAATCTAATACACTTACGTCTGATCAAGTATCTATTTAATCACCCTATGAGGCCTTCCTGAGAATCCCATCAGACGCACTGCTTAATTCACGAAGTCAATATACAGCCCTCAAATTCTCAGTAGAATCGTGCCTTGTTGTCTGAGTTAGTGCCTCCCCGCATCTCTTTCGCTGATAATTCTCCAGCTGGGTTAATCTTGAATCATCATGGGCACCATCAGTGAGGTTTACTGGAATGGTACTACCCACGCAGTTGGCGAGAAGGCGGACGCGCCTCTGATGGGGGAATATCCCCTCTACACTATGCCCCCAAACATGAAGGTAATTCCTCGAGAAGGTGCGAAATGTCTCCAGCTGGAAAGTGCCTCTTAATGGTCAGGCAGATGAATCAGTTGATAATCACTGACCCACTATCAGAGCTCGATGTCCGTTCCGATGAAGAAATCGACAAAACCATCCTCAACGCGCCCCCTGTCTCATCCGAAAAGAACGTCTGGTTCTTCTGGGACAAGGGCTACACACACGTCCACCCATATGCCCAACGGAACATCCGTGCCTGGCATCGCCGCCTCTCGCCTTTCGGCTGGACTATACGCGTCGTTGATCTCACGGACGGACCGAGCGGCATCTCCAAGTTGCTCGACACGACTGATCCCAAGCTCTTCCCTGCCTGCTACCACGACCGCCGTGTCGACGGGCCGCACCGTGGTCAGACCGTCTCCGATCTCGTGCGTTTCCCACTACTCCTGACTTACGGCGGCATCTACTCGGACGTGACTACCATGATAATCGGTGACCTTGAGAAGCTGTGTAGCAGCACTATCTTCGACCCGGCAAGCCGCTATGAGTTCATCATTTTCAATGGCGGCAACGAAGAGGCGCCTCGTTGCCTTTTCAACTTCTTCATGGCCTCCCGCCCGGGCAACCCATACGTCCAGCGCGTGCAGGACCTGTCGATGAAACTGTGGGCCTCTGACGGCGGCCGCACCAATATCGGCGGCATGGACAAGCACCCACTCATCAAAGGTCCCCAGCGCTGGCAAGTCGCGGAAGAAATGCTGAAGGGGGACAGCGAGGGCCGCAGCTTCACCGAGTGGCGTGACGACCTTTGGGACTATGGCGTGCAGATGACGGCCATGAACCAGGTTCTGGGCACCGTAGACGAGGAGCTTGGATGGAACGGGCCCGAGTACGGCGAGAAGCACATATTCGCGCTCGATACCGCCACCCACGCGCTTCTGATCGACTATCTGGCGTTCTTCAGCGGGGCAAGGGCCTTTCAGCTTCTCTCACTGCCATTACCAAAGGAAGGTATAGCAGAGACGGAAGATCAGAAAGCAGCTCGCAATATCGTGGAGCAATTGTTGGCGACATCGTTCGGTGTTAAGTTGGGACATAGCTTCACGAGAATTTGGGGGGACACGTTAGGGTTACTTTGGAGGAAGAATGTAGGATCGGATGATGTCGTGGGAACATATGCGCACTGGCTGAGATTTGCCATGGTACATTGGACAAGAATTGAGAACCCGACGCCGTTGAAATTCAAGGCCCAGAAACCTTTGAAAGTGGGGCCTTTATTGCGGGTTGAGTAAGGATTGACTTTCTAATGAGTGGCAATTGCTTGGTATAAAAAAACAATGCGTAAACCTGGTTGTCTCTCAAGTTAGAGTAAGGCACGCAGGTGTCTGGTAACGAAGTCGAATTTTCCACGAAGAGTGTTAGAATTGCGGCAAGTGCGAAAACGGGGCTAGTCACGTGACAGCCCAACTACTTCTACCGTCGCTTTTCCTCCACACTTCCTCTTCTCTTAGATAGTCAACAATTCAATCCATTTGCAGTTCACACTTGTGTCCTCTCTTCCCTGCTTTCTAGTAGAGAGCTTTGCTTAGAGTCCCATCGATCTGCTCCGCACTTTTCCAGGAGATCCACAAAAGCGTCATCTTGGTTCTGCTGTGCATACGCAAGCGCCGTGCAACCAAAAGTATCCTTCGCATGCATATCTGCTCCGTATCCAAGCAGCAAGCTTGCTGTATCTTTGTGGCCATGCATAGCAGCTAGTACTAGCGGCGTGCGAGTGTAATGTTTTTCACGTGCATCGATATCAAACTTCCCTTGTTTCAGAAGGATCTCCACCAACCTTGTATACCCGTCCTCGCTCGCAAGATGGAGCAGTCTGCATCCTCGCCAGTCTGGTATATCGGCCGGTGTGCCTTCTATTTCTAAGAAGTATTTTACGGCGGCCTCTTGGTTGCTTTTCACCGCCATGGCAAGTGGTGTGTAGCCATTGATCTCCTCGGCATTGATACTGATAGTGCCTTGCTTGATCAGCAGCTCGATGATGTCAATATTGCCTTTGCTCGCCGCTTCGTGAAGAACAGACCATTTGTCGTCGGCGAGTAAGGTAGGATCGGCGCCCTTTTGCATCAAGGCACGGAACAGATTGGCTGATGCACGTCCAGCTGCGGAATGCAGCACCGTTCTGCCATGTTTAGAGCGGGCGGTTACGTCGGCACCGTTGTTGAGGAGCTCCACTACAAATTTCTCATGGTTTTTTTCGGCGGCCATGTGGAGAGCTGTTTCTCCTTTGCCTCCCTGAGCCTCAATACCCTGATTGTTGCGTTCTAACAAAATAGCGATGTCTTCATGTCCATCAGCTCTGGCTAGGTCAGCGGGAGTTTTCCCATTAAGGTCCTGGGCATTTGGATCTGCGCCAAAACCAAGTAACAATCGAACTGTTGTTTGGTTTCCACGCATTGCTGCCTCGTGGAGTGCCATTCTATTTCCGAACCAAGTGCTATCTTCGATGTTCGGATCTGCACCTCGTTCTAAAAAGAGCTTAAGCAATCCTTGCGAGATATTCGTATTCCTGGTAGCCTCAATCAGAGGGGTTTTAGCTTGTCTTTCGTTCGTGCGCGCGGCATTCACGTCAGCTCCGCGTTCGACAAGAAGCCGTGCCAGCTTGTTAAGTCCTCTGCAACACGCCCAATGGAGTGCTGTTGAACCTGTCGTATCGAAAGCTTTAGGGTTAGCTCCCGAAGCCAAGAGATTCTCTGCTGCTTCCTCATGGCTTGAATCTGCTTCACTAATCATCTCAAAATCAATGTCCTCAAACTGAATGTTGAGCTGACGGGTTTCCGGACTTGCATCCTTTCTTTTATAGAGACTTCTAGCATTAACATCCCCACCCCTTGACAGCAATATTGGCAACAGTTCGCTGTGTCCGTTTACAGCCGCCCAGTGCAAAGCCGTAGCTCCGCTGTAGTCACTAGCATTAGGATTACTCACCTTGTCCAGCAGAAAGTCGACGACGCCGGTTTGATTGCTTGCAGCAGCCAGATGCAATGGTGTCTGCTGGAACTTATTCTTCGCATTAGGGTTCGCTCCATGTTTCAGCAAAAGAGAAACTATGGTCTTCGCATTTTCCTGGCCATGTGTTCGCCACAGATCGCTGCTGGAGCCTCTGTGGCCTGTAAGCCTCCAGCGGCGTAAGGATTTTTCATCGCTGCCGCAGCCTAACAAGCATCGAATCATTCCCTTATAGTTCTGAGTGGATGCAGCCATCAGAGCATTGTATGACCCTGTTACGGAGTCCACATCACCACCATGGAGAAGCAAAACCTCACAAACTTTTTGGTACCCAACCAGTGTAGCCTTACATAAAATCTTATGATCTTTCTCAAGGTAAGCACTTGAGCGGCAGTCAGGTAGTGAATCTTCGGTATCTTGGCTCCAAGCATGCAATGATTGAGTTGAAGAGTTTCCTAATCTCGTTGATTGAAGTTCCAATGCTCGAGAGGGGTGATCACCAATTGATGAACTAAATCTTCGAAGCAGGAAAAGCCATAGATAGATCATGTATTGGGCAATGACGGCCAGCATATCCGTGTAGATGGAGCTTGCTTTATTTGGCCTTTTGCTCCATGACGATGGCAATGATAGATCTATCTTTGGGCGAGACCGTAGAATACTATAAGCATGTTCATGCCAATTGTTCGTAGCATACTCGAGTGCTCTAAGATCCATTGGGCAGCTGAAGCAGGCCCCTTGCTCAGTTTTGTGTGTTTCTTCCGACGCAACCGTCCTCAGATACGCAAGACACGTTTTCGCAAAGCAGCGGTGTGCGTCATCCTGGTCGATCCGAAAGTATCCGCTTTTCTCCGACAACAGATATTCCCGTATCGTTGTATCGTGCGCAAATTCAATCAGGAAATCTTCGGATTCCGTTTTGTCCTTTTGGGTAAGGAGGTTCGAGAAGGTTGTCATGATGTGGAATGGACCTGGATGAACGCTGGAAATGAAAGCTGTCAGTTCGGAAAAATGTAACGGCCGTTGAGCACAAATCAACCACTTTAATATTGCGAGTGCCATCTCCTTTTTCTCATGTGGTATTTCGCGCAATATCAGAGTGTAGACGCCATCCGGGTCCGTGGGAAGTTCGATGAGTGTTTTCTCGATGCTTGCCCAGTCGTGGCTCCGCCCAATCCTCTGCTCAAGGATATCAAGCTGGCGAGCGACTACGAGAAACCTAGGGACATCGTCAGATCAGTAGAGTTCGAGAAATAAAAATGGCTGACTGACATTCTATCCGGTACAATATGCTGCCTTATCTTACGATTCCATTCGGGATAGTCTTTCAGGAAGTCTTTCAGGTTTTCCTGGAGTCTATCATCAATGAGTCTTTGAATGTCTGCGTTGACGTCTGGATCTTCCATCACGAAATCCGTGAACGCAAAGGGTGATTTTCTTTGCAATGACTCCAGAGCACTCTTAACATCAGCCAGTACTGCACCTTCTCTGCAAGATATCAATAAGTTCAAACTGTCTATGGAACAGAGACGCGTGATCATTTTTTTCACTGTCCGACGTGTTTCGCTCTGTTCCGTTCGGAGCTCTGTTTTCCCACATTCATCAACAGCATCGACGATCAGATAGATCTTTCCTCTAATCTGGACAAGGAAAGCAAGCAGATCGTCGTCGCTGGGTGTTTCTCCCCGAAGGTATTTTCCCATGAAAGTTCGACGAAGATGATTGTGTCTCTCAGCGCGCAATTGCTCTTCATCTGGATTGCATGCACTCCTAACCACATGACGCAGCAGGTCGCTGGGTTGTTGGCTGGATTGATTGCGGAAGAAAAAGTAACAGAGGGTCTCGGAGGGATTGCGACGTCGCTCAATTTCCAAGTACTTAGCTGCAGCGGCACTAATGCTGATCAGCGCTTATTGTAAGCCCGGAAAGAAGAGTTATCAACATACCACAAGAAAGTTTTGCCAGATCCGGCGATTCCATGCAGAAGGAGGCATTGCTTGGACCCTTGCATCCATGCCTTAAATTTATTTGATCCTACAAGCCAGGTACCCGTCCCTTCAAGATGCTTGGAAGATAATTCTGCGAAGTATTCAGACTGGTTAGAAGTAGAAAGCCAGTTCAGCAAGCCGTGGGCATCCCTTTTCTGCACCACGTTCTTCTGCTCATCTACTGAGCTGTGGATTTGCTTGAGCGATGTTGAGATAGACTCTAATTGTTCCTCGGTGTGTAAAGACCTTTTCTGTAGGAAAATGAAAAGGTGTTTCATCGAGTTATTTTGGTCATTCCGCGAACGGAGAACATGTTCCAGAGTAACAGCGTTCGAGATTCTGCTCTGGCGATCCACAAGTGCGCGGAAGTTTTTCAATTCGTCGCGGATGCCTGAAGAGTCTCCAAACAGGGAGACACTTGTCAAGAGCTTTAGTTTCGCTGCTTTCGCACGTTTGGGAGGGTGAATTTCCGAGACTGCAATAGCGCAAATGTCAACGAGACAGATCAGCACCTTGTTTGTAGCGTGCAGTAGTTCTACATCCATGTGAGCGAAATCTTCGGTTCTTCGATAAATCTTGAATGATTGCAGAAAGCCGTTGATCTCCGCAAATAGGTCAGAAAGGGCTTGGTAGAAGTTCTTGATCCTTGTCGGAATACTGCAAAGAAAGGAAACTGCGTTGAAGCAAAAATCCGCAGCCCCGAATGCCTATGATTCATTTAAACGCCGCTGCAAAGCTTCATGTGTGGGTCTTACTTGAGATGCGGCATAGCTTGCAATCCCACCGAGGACTTGAACACAGGTAAGCACATTTTGCACGTTTGTTAAGAGTTCATTTTTCTTGCGACGCTCGTCTTCGGAGCTTTCATCTCCATATCTCTTCTCTATCTCACGGAGTACGCTGTCCAGAGTTTTTGGTGAGGCAGAATCCCTGAGACGTCTGCCAGTCTTGTCCTTGAATCTTGCCTCTGCGTCTTTCCAGAGTTCGCTGAAACTAGTCTTGGTCTCCATCAGAATGCGAATAGATTCTCACAGGGTTTGCAGCAGGAAAAGGTCGTCCATCTATACAGAGCGTATCTGTTACGGCAAGAGCGCACGTGGGCACTGTCTGGCACGTGACAGCCCACTATTTACGCCGCTCTTCCTCCACACCTTCACTTTCTCTTAGATAGTTCAGTTACAGATTCATTTGCACTTCACCACTTGTGTCCTCAGTCCTCAGGCTTCCTAATAGTATCTGACTCGCTTTTATATGCAATGAGGGAGACAGGAGACATAAGATCAATGTGTGCGGGGCCTAATCTGCTGTGCTATACTTGAGCCCCATCGGATCAACGAATCCCGAATAGTTCAGACGCAATGGCTTGACCGGTCGAAAAAATGCTTTGTATATAAGCATGCAAGATGCAAGCCCATGACACTGAACTGGATGCGCGCAGAGCCCATCTTTGGTGTCGCTTAATGGAACCTTCGTGCTTCGGGTGGTCAGATTCCAGGCAACAGCTGAAGAGCTTGCAGATCTATGCACGCGCAGCGAATATGGCTGCAGCTTTGATGCAATACTCAAGCCAGCAGCCTAGAGGAGAGAAGAGATAAGGAGCTGCTGGGAGCTGGAACGCCCAATGGCGTCATTAGAAGCCATTCGATTTGACCGCGATGTTGTAGCCCACGGCTGCAGCTTTGATGCGATACTCAAGCCAGCAGCCCAGAGGAGAGAAGAGATAAGGAGCTGCTGGGAGCTGGAACGCCCAATGGCGTCATTAGAAGCCATTCGATTTGACCGCTATGTCGTAGCCCACGGCTGCATGTTTGTGCTCTTCCATCAATGCAAACATCATCACATGACAGGTTTCACTGGCGGTGAAAGGGCTGAAAAAAGTCAATACGCAAGGACCACGCACAGTTCCCGGGTCCGGAAATGGAAGATGCCGGAGAAAGAACTTACGAGTAGTATGATCTGGGCGCCACGTAGCTCAGGGCGACTGAAATGGTATGCTGTATCCCTATCACTAGGCATCAGCGACAAAATCGATTCGCAATTGGATATACAGTGCATTTGCGCAGCATATTGACACCGCGCCTGGGATAAAATGAATTCCAGGCGGAGCGTTTTGAAGTGTGATGCAGGCCAAGCCACAAAGTGGGTTGTAGGAATCTGGGGCCTAGAGGGATGGTAGGAATCAGGTATCAGGAACCTTATAGTCACTGGACATTAGTTTCCCGACACTCACACATTTCTCACCAAAACTCAATTAGTTCAGCTCTGAAAATTTAGTCAACTTAAGAGACAAGTATACTTTAAATTATATTTTAAATTTTATTTAAGGCTAAAACAACTATAAAATATAGATAAGATAAAAAGTGAAGAGCTGTACTACTAAATCGTTGGCTTCAAAGTTGAGTGATTTTGTTCTCACCAAATTTTAGTGAGAGGTGGGGTTTTTGGTGTTGGGAAACTAATGTCCTAGTACTGTATCTACGCCATAAGTTAATCCCAATGTGAGAGTCTCCACAAAAACACCGTCCATGCTACTGTCTTCACAGCAAGGAGCTCTGCGACTAGAATGTATTCGATCCATTGTGCAGCAGGTGCTCGTTCACCAGCGCTCCAGAGCACTCCCGTGGAGTGAAACAGAGTCCCCTCTTTAGTCTTCGAGTTTCGCAACGAGACTATTTGTCGACGATGGTATGACGCCAAAGATTGTCTCTCCAAATGAAGTGAACATTGAAGTCAGGCTTAGCCTAGAGCTTTCACCAATAGATAGCTCTACACCACAAGACGGGCCGGGCAATCATTATGAAAAGCAAGTTGTGTTAGACACAGATTTCAACAGCAGCAGGTACCTGAAACAGCAGCGACCGGCCGAATGAGCAGCAGGAACCAAGATTAGTAGAATTGGAACAGAACTCTGTGAACCGGACTAATGAAAGTGGTGGCTGATGCTGTTGTAGCTTCAGGGCTGTGAAGCTGCGGCATTACCTCGGGAGCCAGTTGATTCAGCAAGTCGCAGTTACAGTGTCCTGCGTCCGCAGACACGTATAGCGAAGTGGCTACGATGAGTCTCTTAAAAGAGGACAAAAGCATCGAGCTGCCTTTGGCCAAAAAGATGGAACAACTAGATCAGCTGGTATTTGTGGAGGGAAGCCCGCCTAATAGCTGACATTGCTTGGAAAGAAGGTCTCTCAGAAAATCCAGTCATTTCAAAAGGCAAGAAACAGCATGCGAGTCGCTTGGGCACGCTTGGGCACGGTATATTGTTCTGCGTCCACGCCTTGAGGGCCAATTAGGGCAACCGTATGCACAGATGCTATAGAGTCTGCAATTTCCTGTACGGATTACATTGGCCGATGGGTTCGGAGCAAGAATGTCAAAAATACCGACAAAGATGAGAAGGGCGATATATAACTGGAACCAAAAGACTGTATACTGGGTCAACAAATGTCCGTTCCAGCTCCAGTCGCCGCTGCTCTGATCAGCTCGCCCGCACTGTTCAACCCCGAACGAGAGCGGCAGCGCCCAGACTTTTGAGAGGCGTCTGACTTAAGCGCCGATCGCCCCTGAAGATACGGAGTTTTGTTTCAAAATTTCTTGCTGGCGTTAGTGGGACGCAATGTCACTGGCGCATTCAAGCCTCAATATTTTGTTCGTTTAATCTGACCCGATTTGTACGGAGCCGAAACGACCAAATTGATTACTCTTTGGCCAAGCATATAGACTGAGAACCCAGTTTTGAAACAAACATCCATTAGTAGGCACAAATTTAGTTACATCAGGACTTGAAAGCATAATTGAAACGGCGCGTATATTAAGCTTTACCGTAAATGAAAACGTTCACTACTATCTCTATCTTCCGCAATGCTGCCAATCGACTTCTTCTAAGCCAAACCAAGGCATTCCACGCTCTCTTGCCGCAATTTTCATTACTAAGTGAGTAAGTTTTCACCCCAATTGAGAAACTAAACAAATGCAAAGACGGTATTCCAAGCCAGGCCTCAATCGTTATTTCTGGTAGATACTTCCTGAAATAATTCTCTGAAACATGGCGCTATGTAGATAACAAATTTGAATTGGAGAGCAATTTTTGTATATAAATTCAGCATAACTTCTACAAGAATTGAGTTTCATCGTTAGCATTTTCGGCCTTGCCTTTATCCATCATCAAATTTTCAATACCAAGTAGCAATTTTTGCACCACACGCTTCGTTCCCCTTCCAGCTTTTTTTCTTAGTCATATCGCGCTCACCTCATTCCGAGCCAAGATGCACTTCTCACAACTCTCGGCTCTCATTATAATCGTTTTTGCTGCTTTTACCACGGCACAAACCGACACAATCTCGATCTTTCAGGACGACGCGTGCTCCACCGAACCCATAAGTATGGAGATGGACGCAGATGGAACAAACCCGTACACGTGTCAAAACTCACCCAGCGGTTATTCCGCTCAAGCAGTCGGATTGTAAAGCAAATACCTCGTTTCCTAGCTACCTACTTGTGTCTTTTTAGCTGACTCAAATGCAGTGGCTGCGCTGCCATCCTTTGGACCGAGCAGGATTGCCAAGGGAATGAATTTACGATTCCAGACAACTCGTGTTACTCAATCGCCTTTCAGTCCTTTTCGGTATCGTGCTAATTACGCACGCGCGGGAACTGAGTGAGGATAGTACTATCAGGATGGAATTTAAATTTGCTTATCTTTCTTGTTGTTTTTTTTAATGTCTTCTGTATGACAAAAGTTCACATCAATAGGTATGGATTGCAATCCAGTCAAAGGAAATTAGACGCGATTGTTGATATATACTTCGTACTTCTGCCTGATAGGTGCTGTGCCGGTTCAAATTAGAACCATTTTTGCCAGAACGCAAATCTGGACCCCGACTTCCCAACACAATGATCACTATATTGGACTTAATCCGCAGAATAAGTGATTGTCAGGTAGACTTAGCCAAATATGTTGAACAGAAAGCATGATGGACTGACACTCAAAGCTCAAAATTGAGTAAAGAAAACCAAAAGAAAAAACTCTCCCAGGTCGGTAGGTCCGCACAGTGCCCACGTGACGTTTGCCTGCCTAGTAGCGAGAAGAACATGCATCGTCCCCTCGAGCCCTTCTGCCAGACAAGGTTTGCCCCGGCGAGCTGTCTTGATCTGCTTTGCACCCGACAGCAGCACACCCTAATCCTGCTCAGTCGCCTGAACGATCTTAAAAGGAATCGCCCCCGCCGAATGACCTGCATCCTGAACCGCCCGGGCGTCCGCAGTCGGCTGTGCGAAGGCCAAGTGCCAGCGTGCTAAAGTCAGGGTCCATCATTGGGCGTATGATAGCGCAGGAACAAGCAACCCCCCTCGCGGAGAGCAAGGGCCGCGGCTACTGACGCCGATCGAAAGTCGTCGCCAGCCTACCGTGTGCAGCATGCCCACTCCACTAAAACTTGCTAAGATCTGCTCGGGCCTCTTGCTGTGGCCAAGTCCGGAGCAGTGAAACGGTTTCATTGCCGAAAATGGCCATAGTGGAAGCTGGTATCCTCAGGGCATGCCTTAGCTACTGGAGGGGAGCTCTGCCCTCTGGATGCGATGCTGCTGTGCTTGGTTGTTGGAGGCAAGGGTGGCGGGGATGGGTGTTGAAAAGGGATGCGATGCGCGCTTCACTCGATACCTACCTGCCTAGGTGGATGATATACGCACATGATAGCCTCGTGAGTCGTTTTATTCTCTCTTTGCTCCTCCCAGCCACTGTTCCTCAGAGCTCTGTTCTGCCTTATTCTTGTCGCTTCACCCATCATCTATCCTATTGCTAGAAACGACTATCTTTTTCTGTATATTTTAAACACTTTATCGTTATGCATTTTTCTGTGAGCGTTCGAGCGCTTGCGCTCGCGCTCTCCTTTGCTTCCCAAACCATAGCCGCCCCCTGCAATGGCTTCGATGAGCTGTGCGATCGCAGCTATAGCAATATCACCTTCATGGGCACGCACGACAGCGCCATGGCTGGCAGCCACGACAACCAGTTCAACGATCAAGAAATCTCCGTTAGCGACCAGCTGAACATGGGCATCCGCTTCCTGCAGGCACAGACGCACTATACTGACAACACCCTCGAGATGTGCCATTCCGTCTGCATTCCTGACATCAGCGATGTCGGGCCGCTCAGCGACTACCTGACCACCGTCAAGACCTTCCTCGACGGCAATCCCAATGAGGTTGTCACTCTGCTGCTCACCAACGGTGACTATGTGCCAGTCGGTAACTTCAGCAATGTCTTTGCCAGCGTCGGCCTCGACAAGTATGCCTTCATCCCGTCCTCCAATCCATTACCCATCGGATCATGGCCCACATTGAGCCAGCTCATCTCCAATAACACCCGACTTGTTGTGTTTCTCGACTACGACGCCGATAGCAGCGTGGCGCCGTACATACTGGACGAGTTCAGCTACTTCTTCGAGACGCCGTACGATGTCACAGACAGCACTTTCTCCAACTGCAGTATCGACCGACCGCCAGGAGCTTCTCCTGACGGGCGCATGTATCTGATCAATCACTATTTGGACATTGATACATTGGGCATTTTGACGCCGGATTATGATGCCGCGGGCACAACAAATGGGGCGGCCAGCATTGATGCAAATGTTGCGGAATGCGTGGGGAACTACACAAATAATCCGAACGTAATTCTGGTAGATTGGGTAGACAAGGGAGATATCATTGACGTTGGCAACGCGCTGAATGGTTTATCTACCTCCTGAACAAGGGAGGTACGGGAGATGACGATACGCATGCATTTGAGGGCGCGGGATTTTAATATTTGGGATTGGCGATTATTTGTCGTTTGGTAGATTTGGATACCTACAGCTGCTCGGAAAGAGCTTGAAATATCCTTTGTCAGCATGATTGCTCTGGTGCTATTAGTGTGACAGAGACGCTGACTCCCAAGGCCGAGATGTTGTCAATAGTTCTAGTCCACAACTTGGCTCACATCACGACGGAATCTCCTTGAAATCGCAGGACGACTCAAGCTACGAACTGCAGAGAAAGCGCCAGTCAATCATTGCGTTTCGACCCTTCGGTCAGATGCTTTGCATTCAATGAGGGGACTAAGAATCCAGGCCGGCTCTCCACTTCTTAGTTGTGCCCTTGATCGCCACTCTGCATCAGGGTCCAACTTTTCTTTTTCCCAACATCGGGCGTCATATACTCTCAGCCTTAGCTTGCATTCACTCTACCCATTCAGCCGAGCGTTAGTTTGCCCTTCTCGCGAATTGAAACAATTTCGACCAAAGAATCGTCTTCCTCTTAGCCAAAATTCACAGCAGAGAGCCCACTTTCCCTGTGTGCGCCCCGCTATGGCTTCGACGACAACCACCCAGACTGAGCCTATCACGGCTGAAAACGTGCTAAGACTCTTCCCTGATGTGAATACGGACCTGGCAAACAAACACAATGCCAGCAATGCCTCGCAAGACTCTGACCTCCAGGGCTACGATGAAGAGCAAATCCGGCTCATGGATGAAGTCTGCATCGTACTCGATGACAATGACAATCCAATTGGCAGTGCCAGCAAGAAGGCCTGTAGGTCCTTCCTCTCCTCTCTAAAGCTCTTCCACCTCTCTACACCCACCACCTTTCTCTACACATCCCGTGCACCTTCCTCTCCAACCTCTCCTCTTCCCCCCTCCGTGTTCACCATGCTGACCAGACCCCCTCTTTTCACCTCCACAGGCCACCTCATGACCAACATCAACAAAGGTCTCCTCCACCGCGCCTTCTCCGCCTTCGTCTTCCACCCGCGCACGCACAAGCTACTGCTCCAACGGCGTGCCGCCTCGAAAATCACCTTCCCCTCGCTGTGGACCAACACGTGCTGCTCGCACCCGCTAGGCATCCCGTCCGAGACGGGCGCGACGCTGGCACAGAGTGTCGCGGGCGTGCGCCGCGCCGCCCAACGCAAGCTCGCGCAAGAACTCGGCATGCCTGCACGCCAGCTCCCGACGGATCAGATGCGCTTCCTGACGCGCATCCAGTACAAGGCGGCGAGCGATGGGAAGTGGGGCGAGCATGAGATTGATTACATCGTGTTTGTGCGGCCGCGGTTGGTGGCTGGGGATGAGGGGAAGGAGGAGGAGGTGCAGGTGGAGGAGAATGAGAATGAGGTGTCTGAAGTGCGGTGGGTGGATGCGGGCGAGCTGCGAGCGATGATGGCGGACAAGGAGAATAGTTTCACGCCGTGGTTCAAGTTGATTTGTGAGAGCTTGCTGTTCGAGTGGTGGGAGCGGATGGGGGATGCGGACTTTGAGGAGAAGTATGTGGGAGAGACGGAGATTAGGCGGATGTAAGGATGGGGGATACTTAGAAGGTAGATAGGACAAGTAGATACCATTAAGTCTTGTGGTAGGATCAGCGGGGGAAAATGGATGACTGCGATGAGTAGCAAAATGTCATGGTAGTCACTCTGGATAGCAATCAAGCAGATGGAAGTATTAGGCAAAGCCAATATCCTTGTGCAATTTTCTTTCATGTCAATTTTATCAATTTTTTAAAAAAACAAAAAACAAAAACAAAACTTCAAGCTACTTCGGTCTCGGAGTATTGGGGTTTGCCCTGTGAGAGTGTTAACCATCTTCGTCTCGATCAATTTTTTGCTTTGATTCTGAAAAGAAAGCAGACTTGCCATTCACAATTTATATACTCCTTTCTCATTTTTATAAGCAATCTCGACCCATTCTAACATGGGCGGCAAGCCTGATTTGCCTCTACAATCTCACGGATCTCCTCATCCGTCTTCGCCTTCTTTCTCTCGATCCTCGCGGCCGATGGTTTCGGCTCGCGGACCATGATATCGAGCTCCACGTTGTGGAGCCCGCGCTGGAGATGCACCCGGCGAGCTACCTCGAATCCCCAGCGCTGGTAGATGGCTGGATTCTTGGCGTTGCTCGACTCCAGGTAGCACGCCTTGTTCTGGGCATCGGCCTATAGGTTAAAATGGTCAACAACAGCCCGAGATTCTCCTGTTGTGGTATGCGTTCAACGATGCGACGGAAGCTTACCAAGTCCGTAACTTTCTTGACTAGCCTCTTTGCGAGACCTTGACCTTGCGAGGCTTTCTTAGTGCCCAGGTACACGAGGTACCAGCTATCGTCATCGCGGGCTCCCATGGTTCTGGCCTTGGTATCGTGGAGCAGAGGGAGAAACTCTTCGAAGAAACGTTTCTTACCCTCTTTCGAGAGCTGGAAATGGAGGCGCCACATTCCGCTGCGGATGAGGGTGAGCTGGTCGTCCATGTTGCGGCCTGGCGGCATCCTAAGTCTCCCGAGTAGGGAGGCAGCATTAGCTTGAGATCGATCTAAAATTTCCGACAATCCAAGCAGAGGCGACACGACAAGAAAGCTTGGTCCATGACAGCAAATTTGCGGGAGGGAAGGGATATGACACACCAGAGCGCGACGCAGCCATAATTCTCACCAGCTGTCAAGGCCAGTCCCTTCAAGATATGAGCATACACGACATATTCGAGGATGGCGAGATGCAGTTCCCATTTTCGGGCTGCTGTCCAGTGCTGACGATCAGGGGTGTCGATGAAATACATGGCGACGTCGTCTTCGGCAAAGGCTTCGGCCAAAGCCAGCGCGGCAGGCTTGTATTCATGAATCTGCAAGACGCGAACCCCATCATCAGTGGCGGCGTCGTTATAGCTATTGGCAGCACGAGGAGCGCTCGAAGAGGTATCAACGGTGGCGATGGAGTCAGTCATGGTTGATTTCTCATCGTCGATATGGTTGGTGTGGATGAGGTTGAGGGTGGAAGCTGCAACGGCTTTCTCCATGATTGCGGTTTGCTGCGTTTGTTTTCTCGATTAAGAGGGATGAAGGCACGGCCAGTTCGTTTGCAAATCAGGTCAAGCTCGAGAGCAGCCAGCGTGACGAGAGTGGGCGTGTTACGCGTGTGGAAACAGGGGCACAGTCACTGCAGTGATGGACTTTGGTTCCGATACACTGTGATGAGTAGCGTGTCGAAACAAAATTGGAAGCTAATTCGGTGTTAGAATTGGTAAAGTAGATAGGCTGGGCGTTTGATGGACAGCTATTTACTCGAGGAACCTGTTTTCTACGGACAGTGACTGCGTTTGGCAGGTCTCGTGATATCACCAGTATGATCTTTCGACAACTGAGATCGAGACACTGTCTCGACTCTCTTTGGAAAACGCAAAGAAGAAAGCGATTGTCGTATATCAACCGACATCAACTTCAATTGCTTCCTGGAAGGGCCAAGTGTAAGAGCGTGAGGGGAAGCTGGTGGCTTGGAGCCACAAGGTATCCCTGGATATTGCTGGTTCGCGAGAGGCTTAAGACAAGCCTGGTGTACTAATTTTCCGCCAGGAGCAGGCCTGCTAATGCAGTGCGGCTCAAAAGTGGCCGTTCGTGAAACACCGAGGAAATCAGATGTCCTCTAACACTGTTGTGCTTGACGCTCAAGGTATTTTCTACGAAGCAGATACCCGAAGCCGGACTTGGGGTGTCGACCAAGAATATGTACTTCGGCAGTAGCTAATGCTATGCAGGTCACTTGGTTAGTGGAGTCGCGCAGCAGCAGCCAGAACCGATTCTGGTATCATGTAAGCGTGTCTCCACAGGCTTGAGAGTACGTGGTTCTCGTGGGGGTCAGACAATGTGGTGATCGTTGCGGATTGAGAAGTCTCGGCGTCACATTTAAGTAGGAAGCAACGATTCAGGAAGCTAGAGCCATGTGGAATAGTATATATGCTATGGTTCTGCAACGGAGACGACCGCCAATGCATGGCTAGACCTGCTCGGCGCCATGCTTAGGGTGCGGGCTCGATGGATAGCTTCCGCTATTATGCGCACCAGTCAGGTGGCCTCCAAGAGCTTCGGCGTGGGGCAGTGGTCCGGACAGCAAGCCGGTTGCCAAGCCGTATGTGAGATATCAGCTAGAAGCCGACGAACTAGCAATTATAGTTGGCGTGTGGTTGGACGGAGAAGTGTTGGGAATGCGGTGCTCGTGGGGTTTGCAGCCTGGATCAACCTTTCTCCACCTTCAGTTGCCCAAGTAGGGCTGATATCATATCGCCACCGTAAGCCAGACGTCTGGCCCGCATAATCAATCTCTCCGACACGCTCTTCAGACTGGAGACAAATGCAGGTGATCTACGAAGCTGCCCGTTCAAATTGGCGATCCGAGAACCGGTCATATGATCGTGCTAGACAAGAGGCTACAGCATCCTCATTCCTAGCCCGTCCAAAAGTGGCCGAAGGTTAAAACGGAGGATTGAAAATCGAAAATCGAAACAAAGCAAAACAAGTGCAGGGAAACAGACCATGAGACAACATACAATAACAGTTCAGGCAGGACACGGAACGTTGACGATATCAAGTCCTTCCACGCCCTGGCTCAGGAAATCCTTCGCTTCCCCTTGCCCTTTCCCTTTCCAGAAGCATCACCCGCTCCTGTTGAAGGCGTACTGCTGGCGGGGCTCAACGCTGGAAATTCCTCCCCACTGTTCACACCCATCTCCTTCCGGCTCTGTTCTTCTGCCAAGCTCAACTGTAGTGCAAAATCCAAATCGTCGATCTCAGCATCCCGGCTGGATCCTGGCAATGCCGAAGCAGAAGACCCGTGCGACTTCGCATAACGGACAGGAACACCAAAGCCAGCTTCCTCTTCTCCACCAGCCTTATCAGCAATTGCTGCAGCCTCGCCGTCCGCCAAGCTCAGCCTGATCGCCTCATTCAGATCCTCGTCCAGCTCGTCATCCGCCCGGGCCCCACTCTCCGGCGTGCTGACCACGGCATCACTCGCACCACTTTCACCTCGCTGCTCCTGCTGTTGCCGGCGCTCCTCATCCTGCGCCGCGCTTTCCTCGCTTAGAAGTGTCGCGTACGCCAACACCTCCTCCTCGCTCGCGCCCTCCCCCAACAGCTCCGTGCCGAAGCGCCGCTTCCACTTCTCCCGCTCCCGCCGCCGCTCTGCTCGCTCTTGCTCCACCTCCAGCGGTCCCTCGCGCATCAACCCACGGAACTTTTTCGACCGACTGCTCCCGCCCACCACCGACCCTCCCGCTGCACCCGCCTGCGAGCCGCGCCGCTCGCCCTTGCGCACCCGCCGTTTGCGCCGACCCTCCGCCTCCGCCTCCGCCGCCGCCGTGGCGCTATAGCTCCAGTAGCGCAGGTGCGCGCCGAGCCCGACCATACCGCGCAGCGACGCCGGGTCCGGGTCGAGGCTGAGCGCGCCCGCGGCGAAGAAGTTGACGCCGACGCCCTGCGGGCGCAGCTGGGCCTGGACGAGGCGGCGGCGGGCACGCGAGCTGAAGCGCGAGTTCAGCGTGCGGATGGGCGCGGGCGTCGAGGCGAGCGGGTCCCAGGCCTGGACGAGGCCGTCGGCACCGCCGTGCACGAGGGCGAGCGCGGTCAGGGCGAGGCTGGTGATGCTGGGAGATTCGGTGTAGATGGTGCGCAGGGGCTGTAGGGTTGGGGTGTGCGTGGCCGTGTGTGGGAGGGAGGCGCGCATGTCCCAGAGGTAGACGGTGCCGATGGAGGTGCCGACGGCGAGGAAGCGGGCACGTTGGCCGGGGAGGTCGGATGGAGAGTGCAGGGTCTCGTCTGGAGAGGTTGGGTGGGAGAAGAGAGACGAGGTGTCGGAAAGACCAGACGAGCTCAATGCTGGATCTTCAGAGATGGTGAGAATAGCGTAGGTAGAATTGTCAAGCGTGTTCGCGGTAATTTGCTGCGTGCGCATTCCTGGAAAAGAAAGCTGTGATGTCCGCCATTCTTCGGTCGTAACCATACGTATTGTTGCTGTATCAGAATCCCGGCGGGACCACTCGCCCCGGGAAACAAGCGGGCTGCCAATGTCAAGCGTAGCTGCATCGCTTGGTGTTGACGTCCCTCCAAATAGCGAGGAATCTTCCTCGGTGGAAATCGAAGAGGTCAGGCTCGGCAATGCTTCCTCCTCCGAGCCAGCTGCCTCAAGCTCTTGGGTCCTGCATCGCGTGTATCTCTTGATGCTCGAAACACCGTCTTCTTCCCAACCGGTATCCATAACAACAACACCTTCACCAGCGTAATTGTTGTCATCTCCTGCAAAATCAACCTCCATTCTGCGCCTCATGTCCCATCCGAGACAAAGTTGACGGAAATGGGAGGGTTTCTTCTGCAGATAAGCTTCAATCTCCACTGTTTCGGCCTTGATCTGCTCTTTGCTCAAGCACATACCATTCCATGACTGGCGTGGGGTGTAGCTTCCATCAATTCCCCCATCACTATACGGATTGGGTCTGGCAACCCGCCGGCTTGGTTCGACGAGGTTCCAGCAGACAGTACGACCTGTCTCCCAGGCGAGTGCATCCTTGGCATCACCAGATAAATGAATTCCTCGCTTGATCTGGGATCTCCGAGGCATTTTGGTGAGGTAGAAGAGCTCACCTAATGCGTTGAGTGCAACGGCCCATATACGGTTCTGGGCCTGCCTCTTGAGCGAGTATTGCTCATCCACCGCGATTGAGATGATGGGTACGCCTGGGCAGACTGCCCATCGCGCCATAACTTCTCCACGAGAGAGATGACGGTACTCTCGGCTGTCAGGTCCTGGGCTGTAAGCTGCGATTATCCCAAGGGAAGAACCAGAAAGAAGGCCAACCAAACCGTCGCTCATTGCGGGGACAGATGTCGACTTTGCAATCCAAACAGTAGTGATTGATTCCTTTTCGGAATCCACGCCTGGTATACCGAGTTCCGTTACGGAACGTCGGTAGGAAGGCTCCAGAAAGCGGCCTCTCATCTCGTCGATGGCTCGATAATAAATCAATCCATTTGGATGGCCTTGGCCATAAATTAAACCATAGGACGGACTCACATCCAGGGCATTCGGAACACCAACGATATCACCCGAGCCTAATCCCCACTGAGGGATTCCTGGATATAGCTCACTAAAGGAGGGATTGAAGGACTGGTCAGTAAGACCCCAATTGTCGACTCTGCCATTGCCTGGATCACTCTTTGTGGCGTCACAGTTCTCGTCGCTTGCGTGGATAAATTGAGGAGAAGCGCGCTTATTGAGACCGCCACCGAACTTGCCATGAATCAAATTCACGGTCGAGCTGAGCTGCGAATTGTACATGGTGATCGTATTGGCCACGTGGGTTTGTCCACTCCTCGCAGCCGAGGGCGGCGCGATAACCTGCACAGGTTTCCCCCTTTCCAAGGAACGCAATAACTGCGTCCTCAGAATGTATTCGCCACGCCAGGAACCACTCTTGGTCAGCCTCGTGAACGACATCTTTTCAGATCGGAATCCCTCCCGTTCACGTTCTGTTTCTGGACTGTCCAAGACATGGTTTTGGGAGTGACGCCCGGGGAAATAGCGCGAGAATGCCGTTCGCCATGCGTGCGGCGAGGTTATCAGATCGCGAAAACGCCGTGAGACCAGCGCTACGTTCTCAAGTTCAGAAGGCGTCAGGTGTGATAGAGCATGAGTCAAGACCTCTGCAAAAGCATGTTAGCCTGGCTTTTCATCTTTTAGATTATGCATATCGAACCATTGGGCAGTTGCGTTATGGGCGATCTTTTGTCGCCAGGTTTTCTGTTCGTTTTGACCACCTCAAAGACAGGCCCATCAGACCTGTCCCTTACTGGTGTTGTAAAGGCATTTTCATATCGAGAAATGCGATTTCCAGGTGATGGCGAAGAGGTTTGAGACGCGTTTACCCGCCGATCGTTACTGGCTCTGCTGGATGAACTGACTTGCTGACGTAGTCCAGCATCCGTCTCGAGCTGTGAGTCGTATGAGGAAGCATCACTCTCTCCACGCCCTCGAGGATGGGACAGCGGAGGAGCGTGCTGATCTGCATCAAAGCCTCCATGTTGGTTCAAGGAATCGGTGGTATTGGAAACGTGCTCTGAGAGGTCACTTTCTGGGGATGCTGTCGATGGCTCTGATTGCATAAAATTGCTTGAAGCTTAAAGTAGAGATGGCTTGGACTGAGCCAAATGATTTGCTCAGTCAATACTTGTCCTGTCGCGTTGCTTGTGAAGATTGCTGTTTGAGTCAGGAGGATTCCGAAAGGAGGCGCCTCTCGTTACCCGTGCGCTGATGTAAGCTCTCCAAGATTGTGCGGGTATCACAACGATTTATGCAGACAGTTTGTCTGAAGTTATACAATGTCGCCCCCGGTAACAGGTCTACATGATGACTGTGTTTTTTGATTTCTTCGATTACCCGGCTATCCTACATGATACTAGCTGGCCTGCTTGGATATCTCTCCGTGCTGTCATATCCCGCTCTGCGCTTGTCTAGAGCGCTGCAGGTTCTTGCAGGAACCTCGCCTGCTCAGAGATTTACGTAGGAGTACCCATAGCCGCTCGATAGACCTTTATCCTGCACTGATGAGTCTTCTCTTACTGAAACCATCGGACTCACATAACGAGCACCTCATCAGTCATGCATATCAACGGAATATCCTGCCATCCATGCCGTATGTCTGACCTCTTCCGTTTCCTTGCTGTCCACCACCGACTCCCCCATGGAGACTACCGCGTCGCCCAAGGATGAGTCCATCCGGACTAAAGCCTTGCGGTCCGCCGGGCATGCCGGGAAAGCCAGGTGGAGGTGCGTTCGGTGGGCCATTGCTAAAGAAGCCCGGTGGTGCACCAGATGGTGGTCCTCCGGGAAACATGTGAGGTGGAGGTCCGTTCGGTCCGCCGCCGCCCGGTGGAAGGGACATTTGGCGGTTAAGTCCCGGATGGCCCTCAATTGGTGGCATATTGCGATTCAGACCGAAATTGGCCTGATTTGAGCTGAAGCCCGGTGGGAAGCCTGCTGAGAGCGGAGGCGGCTGCCGCTGTGGGTTGCGGAAGGGAGAAATATGGAACCCAGGAGGTGGTCCGACATCGTGGCGTTGCTGTGGTGGTTGCGCCTGCGATGAAAGCTGCTGCTGCTGGAGATGCTGCAGAGGGGCCATATTACCGCCAGATTGGAATGGTACATCAAACATGGGTAAATTTGGTCCGGGACCACCAACCGGATTTCCCTGGAATCGCTGCTCGGCTTCTGGTATCTGGTTGGCGCGCTGAAAATGTGAGAATGCTGGATCATCGAAAAAGTTGTTGGGTCCACGCTGGGGCTGAGATGGACGTCGTCTCAGCATTTCTTGTTCATATTCCATCGGAGGCGGTTGAGGCTGCTGCTGTTGCTGCTGGCGGTCAAAGTCATTCGCAAATCGCTCGTCGAAGAAACCGGATGGTGGCCCTCTGGAAGACTTTGGAGCAGGTTGCTGTGGTGTTTCATTGTTCAAGAAGATTTGGAAGTCAGGATCATCTGGCAATTGATGCGAACGTGGTCGAGGCGGCGGTTGTGCTGCAGTCATTGGTTGGTTTTTCATCAGACTTAGTAACAATTCTCGCTTCTTCGTGTCTGGCTGCCTTTCGAATTGCGAGTTTCGAGTATCAGAGACATTTTGGAGAGCTTTGAAAAAAGCTTCGCTCTGTGATGTGCGCAGAGCTTGCTCAGATCGTGGCGTTGGTGCCTGGCGCAGGCCTTCTTGTTGGTTTGAGGGCGACCAAGAGCCGAATTCGGATCTGTGAGGATCAGGCTGCTCATTTGGCAGCGCATGTATCTCTTGTGCTTGTTTTTTGCTGTCGTTCATATTGCCAAACAGAGCACCCAATGGATTTGAGGGCACATCTGACTCTTCTGGTCTTGAAGATTGGACATTCTGAGCAGCAAGTTTCTTGAGAATCAGATTGAATCCCTCCTTGTCTGCGTCTTTGCCATTCTCCATGGGACTGCCGATGCTCTCGGCTTGAGAATCAGTCTGCATGAGCAGAGGAGTTTCTTTGGGTCCGAAAAAGCTCTTGAATCGTGATGATTTGGGTTGTCCTGAGAACGGTTTTGTCCCATCACCTTTCACTTCGTTGGCCTTCGTTGCTCCCCAACCCGACAGCTTTCCGAGGCCCTCATCCACAACAAGAGGTGTTGTAGGCTTCGATGCGTCGTTTGAGTCTTTCACACTCGTCGGCGTATCATTCCGACCATCTGGTTTCTTTTCCGGCTCTGTTTTGATGCCTCTCATCTGATCTTTCCAACGCTGGAAATCCTCCGCAGTTTTCGGCTTGTTGTCAATTTTGGCGGCACTTTCGAAGTTGGGCGTAGCTTCATCCATCCACTCTGGTTCCTGCTCAGCGCGAAAGTCTCTATTTCCTCGGCGATCCCTGTCATTCACAGCGTTTCTGTGTGGCATTTCCCATTCTACGTTCAGACCCGCACTTGCCGGAGGTGTTCGCCAGGAGCCGCTCTCATGTCTTCCTCTACCAATTCCAACTCGGCCAGGTCGTCTTTCTCCCTCGTTCCCTTGCCTATCACGTTCGCCACGTCCGAGAGATGTTTCATGATTCCAGTCCCTTCTGCTGGTCCTTTCCAGGTCTTCCTGACCACCACTACCCTTGCGATTCCGTACATTTGCCAGCCCGTCCCCATCTTCTCTCCCAAATCTTCTACCATTCGTCAAACCGCCTTTCTCGTAATGTCGGTCAACATTCCTATCCCCAAGAAATCGAGATTGGAAATCTTGTTTAGGAGCGGATGCGAGGTCTTCGTCTTGTGCATTGGTGTAGTTGCTTGCAGTTTCCGGAGGCTTTGTTGCAATACGTGAAGCTGATACGAAAGCGGTTTTGGGAGGGCCAAGGAAGGTATCACCTGGAAACAACGGATTCAGTCAGCGGATCATGTTTCATGGATTAGGCACATGGATCGCCGTACCAGCAGAACCTGAAGTGACCCTATTTGAACTGCGCGTCTGCATCAGAGATGGACGCTGAGTTGGTTTGTCGCTATTAAGCAAGAGCTCATCCGGTCGAACTCCTGGTGTTTTCATCCGCCGTTGATTTGAATCTGTGGTTGAAGCAGCGCTAGATTAGGTCGTTAGCAAGATTGAGTCGCTTGCGCAAGACCGAAGACGTACTCCATCCATTGTTCGATGGACGGCAAGCCAGCAGGCTTGGAGACATGTGGGGACTCGCGAAGAGACCGAAGAAAATCGGGGGTGTAGACATGTTTGGTCTTGGCTAAGTTTGGATCCATGCTACGTACTGCCTCAAGCACGGAAAGGCTCGAGGAACTTTGGAGGTTGAAGCGCAGCAATCGAAGTGGTTGGACAGAATAAGTTTGTTGCCAGGATAGGAACTTCACTGTTGCGCTGTACCGATGCGAAAGATCACATGCGCGATTTTGTGTTCAAGGCCTTTTCGGTGCGAAGCTGGTGTTATCGTCGGGCCAAATTTTTAGGTAGCGAGGCGAGTGCGCTGGGACAGGTAGATGGAGCCACGTCAGGCCAGCGAGAAATCTCGAATGCAGCCCTCCTACTGCAAGCAATAAGCTTATCGAGCATGCAGGAAGACACGAACTAGTCTAAGGAGGTAGCATAGAAGGTGGAAGGGTGGACGTAGTTGGGAGAGGGTTCGAGAACGAAGGAATAATAGCTTGTGATCTGCCTAATGCGGGGAAATTCGTTCGCCAGCTCGAGAGATTAGGAATGATTGTCGCGGGGTCGAGCTTGCGACTACAGAACAGACTGACTGATATATGGGCGGGTTCGAGCTTTTTGGGAGTGAACGGAAAAGCGTTGCAGGTTGTCGCTAAGGCAGTTTGCCCGCTAAGACTTTGAGACCTGAGCTACCGTATCAGGAACAGCATGGTGCGCCTCCCCCGGTGGGCGACAAAGGAAAGGTCGCTCCCTATCGCAAACTCATGCCGCCTACACTTCTCCATGCACTAAGAGAGATCTTCCAAGCCTATCTCAATTCTACATGGTTGGCGAAGATGTCAATCCGATGTTTAAATGTGATTTACAAGGTGTTGTTCTATATACAAGTCGGCAACGCTGCTCAGTGTCTCCATCACTGATCTCAGTTTGGAGTATGAGCTTACTCGGCGTATAGATGAGCCAGAGCCCCTTCTACAGTAGTATCTTGGTAAACATAAGCCGGTTGATCTCGGTGCAAATTTTGGATATGGGCTGAGTCTTTGGCTCGGGCGTGTTACAACGCAGATGCCTGCGAAGGCAAGGCCATCTTTGTATATCTGGATGAAGTGTATACAGGCTGCAGCGCGAGAAAAAAATGTCTTCAATCACTTTATTACTCTGACTTATTCGACGCAATAAATCGTCTAAGGAACACTAGTCACAAATTAGAATATTTATCAAGATATTATGATACTTGTACTGTGTTACATTGTGTAAAATCTGAAGAGTTATTTCCAGAGAAAACATTTAATAGGTAAGTAATAAAACAGATTATCAGTGAAGACAGCTGATGTTAATACTGACGAAGAGCGTGCTCCCACTGCAGTTTAGAGTTGCCCAATTTGGCAAAAGGCTCCCGGCTTTGGACAGCCATCTGAGATCTCCACATGAAACACCAGTATGAATGGCGTGGTAGCTGGTACGTGTCGCGCTGTGAGGAACTCGACAAAAGCTAACGTTGAGCTCTGACCGGAGACGCGTCAAAGAGGCACTTATACAATGAGCGTGCCGAGTTAGGAATTGATAAGTTTGGACAGCTGATCAATATACATAGACCTCTGGGATGATTTGTTTGCCAATAGATCTAAGTGGCCTTCTCGTTTTCCATTATGCATTTGGTCGTGGCACATCTTGATCTTTATATCCGTATCTAGTATCCAGGGACTCTCTGAGCTTCACCTCACTAATAAAAGCGGAAATCACCAAGCCAAGGCCTGCGAATGCTGAGCCGACTTCCCAGACAAGCTTCAGGCTGGCGACGAAAGTATCAATGACTTCTGTCTTCACCGGCTCGTTAAGAGAAGAGACGAAGATGCGAGACGCGTGCTCGTATGCCCCGCCTTTACTAAGGATCTGCCGGATCGAAGGGTCGGATACGTAGACTAAAAGATCGCTAAAACGGGTATCAAAGATGCTTGAGGGAATTGCCAGGCCACAAATGAATCCTAAGCTCTGTACGAATCCCCATGCAGCGGTCGCTGACGCGACGTCTGACTCAGGTAATGGAGCTTGGATAGCTGGCATTGTAGCGGTCAAGATGAAGCCTGCGCCAGCAGCAAAGACGATTTGCAATATCGCCCAAGTAGCTGTAGAGGAGTTGCGGTCTAGCACAGTGAAGCAGCCGATGCCAACCGCTGCCAGTACGAAGCCAATGATTTGATTGAGTTTGTAGCGTCCCGTATTCGCGATCATGATTCCACCGAGGATACCAAAGGGCACAAGGGGTATCGCTGCTGGAAGACTATTAATCCCGGATTGCTGCGGTGATGCCTCCCTGACAGCTTGAAAGTAGACTGGCATGAAATAGCTAGCCCAATAGAGAATTATGCCATGCAGAAATGTGAGAGCAAATGCAATGCCGGAGGTGCGGTTTGTGAAGAGACGCGGTGGCGTTGTTGGCTGCTTGCACAGAGATGAGGCTTCGAAGAGTACAAAAATGAGAAGACCAAGAAAGCCTAGAAGTAGTGGGAGTAGAGTGTGCCATGAGCCCCAAGAATACTTCGTGCCAGCATTGGACAGCGCCAGTAATATTGCTGTAACTGCAGCCACGAGGATAGCGTTCCCTAAGTAGTCAATCTGGAGGAGCTGATCTAAGATGGATCTTTCTCTACCATGGTGCACTTTGAGGAATAAGAGCACCAGTCCTAATGCAAACCCAGCAATTGGAAGATTGATCCAGAAGACCCAGCGCCAGCCGACATGCTGAACCAGAGCGCCACCAATAACAGGGCCTATAAATGTCCCAATGGCAAAAGCGCCGTAAATAAAGCCTGTGTACTTTTGTCGTTCTCGTAACGGGACAAGATCGCAAACAACCATTGCAGGCAGAATACTCAAGCCGCCGCCGCCAATGCCCTGAACTGCTCTACCAGCTATCAACGTGGTGGTGTCCTTAGCCACGCCACAGATGATGCTGCCAAGCATAAAGACAGCAATCGCGACGGACAGCGCGGCTTTTCGGCCGAAAAGGTTAGCAAATTGGCCATAGAATGGTTGTGCCGCAGTAAATGTAAGGGTGTAGGCGTTGATGGTCCACACGTAGGAAGAGGCAGAATGGAGTTCGCCAACAATGGTTGGTAAGGCGGTTGAAAGAATTGTAGAGTCGAGTGCTGTGAGCACGGACGTTAGACAGAGGCCGGGGAAGATCGTCCAGAATCGCCAGCCGCGGGTCTGACTCGCGTCCTTTTCGTTCGTCTCTTCCATTTTCTCGGCTTCTGTCGCAGGTACGATGGCGGGCATAGACTTGGCCTCAATGACGCCGTTCATGTCACACGTCTTTGACGCATCTATCGGTATGTGATTTGACGTCTTACTTTTCAAGGGTTGCTGATGGGGACCGTACCGCTGATAGATGATTCTGAAGGTGTTATATTTTTGTGGGCATGAACGGCCGGCGAAGACGAAACATAAGTACTGGAGCTCTGCAGCTGAAATCCCTTGCTCGGCTAAAAAGAAGGTCTGTGCCGATCCGATGTGTTTTACAGCTGGTACTCATTGTCAAGGGCAAACCGAGCAGGCGGGTACTGCATGCTCCATTACGGGTCTTATGCCAACTTGCATCTACAAATACCCTGCAAGGCTGATAACCAGCGAAATTTCTACCGGCCTGATTCACAAAGCATTTCCGATTTCAGCCTCTACACTCTGTTCAATGAAGGTTGCTCGACTAACCCAAAGCTCGTTGCACCCTAAACTGGTTTTTGGCCTATAATATAGACCATATCCATCAACAGCCTAAGGCCCTGTTGGCATTCCTCATCAACTCCCCGCATCAGCTCCCGCCATCTCTCTGCACTTGGCAATGCTGGATCGCCGCCAGTAGACGGGATAACGTCATTCTCTATGAAATCACGGTTCGCCATTACCTGCATTTCAGTCCAAGGTTTGGCCATATGTTGGCCAATCGGAAGGCGCTTGTAATCCAGTACTTTGAGTTTGTGGCTTTCAAATAATTTGTCGAGCTCGCCTACCCAGCTGTTCCAGTGCAAGGCTTTGGTCAGCGATTCCTCCCGCTTGATGGATTAGACCATGTACTATACCGTGAGGTGCAGCCTTGCGCCTCCAGCCAAGCTTTCCCATACCCGTTCATCTCGGTGAAATAGGGGAAACTCTGTTCGGTAATGGCGCTCCTTGCTTGCATGCCCCCGACATCCAGCTCGTCCCAATGGATGTAGCCTCCGGGCTCTGAGTACTTCCGTCAGCGCAGCCAATCTTGGGATTAGCATGCTTTGCGTCCCGCTGTCAATACGACTTCGGCACGGAGAACACTTACTGAGCATAGCGAGAAAGTTTTGAAGCAGTGGAGCCGGATTCTCGTGGCGTATAAAGAGATTGATCCGTCCGATATGTACGACATCATACTTCGCAAACATGTGTTCTGGCAAAGGCCTCGTGGCATCGAGCGAGAATAGATCCACATTCTTCGGTAGCTCGTCTCTAGGCGGAAAGTGTGCATCCGATATGTCGAATCCGTCGAGCTGAGCGTTGGGAAGTGATCGAGAAAGGTCGATGAGCCAGATTCTGAAATTGTTTAGCTCATCACACGGAACGCTGGCACAAGTCTGCTTTACCCGGTCCCACAAGCGACGTCAATGATCTTGAGGCCTGGTGCTTGAGAAGGCACAGCTGGATGAAGGAGGAAGCCTGTCTGGTACTGGCACATCCAATGCTGAATATACAATCTGTTAATCATTAGATATTTATCGTCGTTAGAGAGGCTATACTGTACCTCACAGCGGCCTCGTTATGCCGGCCAAAGGCAAGCACTTCTCGAGACATGATTTGGTGGAAGAGTCGAACTGAGCAGAGACACTTCGTGTCCGTATTACGAATTTTGTAGAGCTTGGAGAAACTAAATTGAAAAGGCAACTACGACTGAGCTGTATCAATACCTCAGCTGTGAGGCGCAAATCAGGGAATTCGTAAACTGCATGAGGCTCTTGTGCTGCTTAAGGTGAGTCGTAGTCGGTCTGCACAGCAGTCACCCTGGTTTCAGCTGTCGGCATGCGTCTGCCGGACTGCGTCTGCCAGTATGCGACCGCCATGTCAGTGTTGCCTGGTGCAGATAGTTGAAGTAAACGCCTGGTATTGTACGGGACTGGTCGTGTCTCCGATGTACCAGCCGGTAAGTCCCGTACAACGCGCATCACCTGCATCTAAATGGGCCTCTCTACAGCTGATTCCAACTTTTTGCCTTTTCCAAATGGGTCTCATAACAATCAGCAAGGCCATAGCATTGCGGCACGGAAGATGCCTTGCTGTAATGTTAGGTGCGTCCGTCAGTCCAATGAAAAAATGACATTGCACTAGGCACCTACGACGCTAGAGAAGGTTGCTGGCCAATCCTGGTCGGCTGCCCCATAAATCCACCCCTTTTCATCGACGCGCGGGGGCTACGACGTTAATTGCCTTCAGATTGTTCAGCCTCAAAAGCCCACTAGGCAATAACACGGTGTGCAAACTATTGCTTTACGTCGATGAAATGAGCGCATGCAGCTCTCTTCGATCTGCACGTCGGACAACGTGTCGTAAGTGGAGAATAAATGCTACATTCAGCTCGGTAACAATTCGAACGTGGGTTTGGTATGTCAATATTAAGCTACGTACGCCCAGGCATCAGTCAATTAAGCGAGGTCAATTAGTTAGGCGGACTTAATGATACCTTAGGCATCAAAAAACAGCCTGAAGATCATTGTCTTCCGTCAATAAAACATGCGTATGCAGCTTTCATTCGCCACACCGCCTTCTCCGAGCTGCACGTCGGAGAAGAAACCGCGGGTGGAGAATATATGAATATCTTCTTGGTCACAGCATGACAAGGATTTGTATGTAGATTTGGGATGTCAATATTGAGCTACCCAGTATATGCGTCTGGGCACCGGTCAATCAGCTGAGCTTAACGAGCAGTATTAAGAAGTTGAGATCACGACACAGAGCCAACATCTTAGCTTCTTTCCGGGATCCCATTGGAAGGAGAAAACACGCCGCTGACCGTTTTCTTTGAGGCGAGAAAGATTGGAAGCGACTAATTGCGTGAGATACCAACAATGACAACGGCACGTATATGGCAGCTTTATAGCATGTATCAAGTGAGTTACAGGTATCTACTGAGCTTCAAATAACTTTCAATAAGGGATATCAATGGAATTAACATGCTTGATCTCAAGTTTATGTCTGAGAATACACCTCAGGCGACAAGTAAGAGGTCAACTGTAGCTGTTTGTTTTTGACTCCGCATTGAATGTAAGTCTGCAGTCCCCGGCGACTTTCTAGAGGTCTGTACGTGCAGACCTTGTGCAGCATCGACAGGTATTGATTGCAGAACTCTCCACGGCCTCTGCGCTCCAGAAAAGCAATCAGGGCCTTCGCAATTGCGTCATCGTTCTTTGCATAGTGCTTGACAGGAATATAGACTTTCGTGTCCGGATCTTTCGTTGTAGCTCCTACGTCGTAGTTGTAGAGGATGCCGGCAGTGTGGTGGTCGTTAACCGGAAGCTCTTCGGACACAGGAAAATGTTCTTCAAGGCCCAAGACGGCATACCAAAGCTCTCTGAGCTGCTCTAGTATATCAGGAGTCCACAACGTGCTAGGGACTACTCCACAACAGAGGTCGTGGCAGACGCCTTTGAAGGAAGTCTTAGAACTGCGGACATATATCTTGAAACGTGACTCTGCGGGTTCAATGCAGTCAATCGCGACGGCGAGGAAGGTCAAGTGCGGATCTTCATCGTGAGATCTGAAATATTGCAAGAACGTCTCATAGGAAGGAACATTGATATTGATTTCCCGTAGTCTTTCGAATGACTGCGATGCCAGGTCTAATGGACTTTTCCCAGTACATAGCGCTCTGACTGGAGCTAGATACGCTTTGCAAGTAACTTCACTCTTCCAGGGTTCGAAAGCAAGCATCAGCGAAGACTTGCCGGTGGGAAGGCTGCAATCCTGGATAGTCATTTGCGTATAAGGTTCCATTGCGGCGAAATTTTCGTAAAATATGTCAAACACCCGCCAGTCAGTTTTCGGATTTGTAAATTTGAGCTTGTCAATAAGCTCCAACGCTGACCGCTGGTTGAATATATCATCGAAAAAGCCAGAGGATGAACCAATGGCCTCAATGGCATATCGTACACGAGGTGCCGAATTCCAAGTCCAGCTATACTCTATTGGAGAGAAATCATCTGTCATGAAACTCTGCCAATGGGGTGGGGAGCCATCACATTGCGGGAAGGGTCCGAGCTGTGGCACGATGTGAGTCAAGTAGAAGGCCAAAGCGCTTCCTTGTGATGCTTCATCGTAGCCTGCTTCCTCGAGAAGGACAGACAGCATTGCTCCAGTCATGTTCCACCAGAACACAGCGTTGGCATCTTTGGGATTGAGGCGAGCTGACAGCTTTTTCCATACATCGGACGAAACTTGATGACTTCTCTTGAGAAAGTCATCACTGCTCGCTCTGGAGGAGTGCGACTGTTGCAGAAGCGTCAGTAGGACATTTAACATTGCGCAAGATCCTTACTGCGGAGACCAATTGCTGGCAGGTTTTCCAAGGCCGGGACAACGCTCGGAAAAATGTTTCGAGGGATAATAACGGCCATTCGGGACTGATCATCTTGCTTTTGGTGATATAAAGCTGATATTTTCCATGGATCGGTTTGATGGTTGGCAAATTTCTATCGACTTGCTAGTGTCGTGCTGCGCCTATACGGCGTTGTAGATCTGATTTAACGAGTCCCAAAACGTCTCGTTCCCTTTGAGCTGATGCATTTTCACATACAAGGCAGATACTATGCCTTGGAGAGGCAGCGACACAGTCCAGTCTTAAAGCCACAGTCTCGTCATTGGCGACCACTTTCCTAAACAGAGAGGTACTTCGGCCAACAGATGATAGAAATTATTGGGGCCGGAAAAATCCTGACTGTTCCGTCAGCCTATCGGACTCTTTCACAAGTATTGCGCCGGCAACTGCCAGCGACTGCATCCGAACGTAGAACCAAAGAGGACATGATTGTATCGAAGTTCTTCCAGCTATCAGAAGCTCCAGGCTTCATATCTCTGAGAAATCTGTACAGCCCAATGTAGCAGACAACTTCGGTCACGAGCCTTCCTATTGAACAAGTCATGTCAAAGCGACTTGTGAAAAGTACACAAACAATCAAAACAGGGCCAAGGTGACCACGACTGGCAATCTCAAGGCAACATTTGGTCTACAGTTGGGTCTGTGATCTCACATTCCGCAGTGGAATGATGGATTTGCATGCATGTTCGAGGTGCTTTATTGAATACCTACCTAGGTGGAGACGGAATGATTACTAATATGAAGCCAAATTAGGTGTAGCGCACCTGAGCTGAAACCTTCCTAGCTGATTAGACACCAATACGGACGAGTTCCAATCAAGACAAGGAGAGGCCGTGCCGTGCCGCTGTTGGCAAAAGCTCGGGAAACGATCACCTTGCTGACAGTCGATGAGAAAAAGATAGCCTTTCTTGATCTCATGCTTTCACCGCTCGTCTCCAGGAAAAAGTCTGTGCTTGAAGTGGTCTGTTTTCCAGACAGATGCTACTGCGTAGACCTTGTATCGTGTGTGTTCAGCCGTTCATTGGATCCCAGGCGATTGCCTTTTCTCCAGCCGCGCCCTCAATGTACCCGGCAGCTGCACAGCTTCAGCTTTTCATTCTGAGGCAAGCTACCATAGCTAAGTTGGGAATGCCTTCCGTTGGGAAGATGCTTTCGGTCTTGCAAGGTGATGGTGGCCCTGCGACGTCGCTTCAGATTGAATGCCCCGATCTATATCCCGTCAGCGTTCGGCTCTCGTCTTCTTCGCCTTCTCTCCGTCACGGATAGCTTAAATCCTCATTTCCTCTCAGCTTTCTACTATTCGTATCTTACCTTTCTTCTCACCTGAACATTTCGATATGGAATCTGATGGTAGACCTCTTAATCATGGTGTGATGCCAGGTCTCCCGTCACCATTAGGTGCCCCTCCGAATTTCACTCATCCGTGGTCAATTGCTGCCAGCTTGAAAGCAGTCAATATATTCAGCCTTATAATCACTACTATCACGACTCTTCTACGTATCTACACTCGCTTATTCCTTGTTAAAACACACGGTTGGCCTGACTGTATGTCCCAAGCAAACCATTCGCGAAATCATCGACTGAAGAGCTTTAGATACCATGGTGACTTCTTGGGTATGCGGACCTTCTATGACGAGAATCTCCGTCAGTTATCTCCCGACTGAAACCGCTTCAGCTAGGGTTCATTGCATATCTGGTTGTCGGATGGCTTGGATATCCATACGGTGCTGGTGTTCATGAGTGGGATGTCCCAATTACGCACCTTACCTCCTTTGCAAAAGTACGCTCTTGCTGAGATCGGACCCCTCATTCAGACTCATGTGAAACAGATTGGCTACACATCTGAGGTCATCTATCCACTGCTCATCGCTGTCACGAAGCTCTCTATCTGCTTACAATTCGTCAACATATTCACACCGAAGCGCAACACTAGATTCTGGCTCATGCAAGGCTTTATTTTTGTCAACATGGCGTACTTTTTAGCGTGCTTCTTCATCTCGCTGTTCCAATGCAACCCTCGCGCGAAGATGTGGAACCCATCACTGCCTGGAAAATGTCTCAATTTTCAGAATTACATCTTTGCGACCGCGATCTTCAACATGATATCTGATATTCTGATGTTGATATTTCCGATATTCTGCATTTGGAACCTACAGCTATCGGTCAGACGAAAATGGGGTATCTCCGCAGTCTTCTTGGTCGGGATTCTGTATGCAAATCCCAGGTAGTGCAAGCTTTCCATCCTGACATGACACAGGGCATTGGTAGCAAGCATACTTCGTGTCATCTTCAGCTCTATCAACGACGGCAATCCGGATGCAACTTTCACTCTAACGCAAGTTGGTGAATGCACGTAAGTAAATTATGCCCAGAATCTAATGCATTACGGCTCAACCCATTTTCAGTACCGGTGAGATTGCCGCAGGAATTGTAGTAGGCAATTTAGTGTGCCTTCCTAAATTCTTCAAGAACCATGCGCATCTCATCTCCTCCTACTACCGGAGTAGTCGAAAGAGCGAGAATACTTCTAAGTCCAAAGGATCCTGTAAAGACTCCCAATCCTGGCCACGACCACGAAACGACGATCCATGCTCTCCCTCTCGTCAAAAACAAGAAGCCGAGAACAAAGCTGGAAATCATGTCGAGCTCAAAGACATGCCTGGCTATCAGAATTGCAGTACTGCGTGTGGCAATCGAGAGGATATTAGCTCTTTCGATAGTTTGACAGTCAGCAATCACAACCATGCGCAAACTTTTCTTGAGGATGAGTATGAAGATGATACGCGCCGACTTTGGCAATCTGTGCATGCAGAGATCAATATGGGACATGCTTAACCAGACTGCACATTGTTCTAAGGCGATCTCAACTAGTCAGCACACTTTTTCTTGGCCCTTCGTCATTCAAACTATACTACAACTATTGCCATCATCAATATTTGCGCAGATATCAACTAGCCTGGTCCCTTTCCCTCGTCCCAAAACATGATAAGCTACGCTCTTCGTCAGGTTCTCCAACCGGAACCTTCCACACTTCTTCCTAGCTTATGGAATCTCACGGAACCCCTAGTATTCTAACCAATAATAGCTAACTGCAGCAATCCAGGCTTTCTTAATCAGGGGCGCCTCCAAGACTCATCACGCAATACAGTGATGGCTGAGCATTCTTATAGCCGTTCGATTAGCGTCGCTCCTTACAAAGGTTACTATAGTTTGAGAGTTCCACGCTGGGCAGGTAGATTGGAAGCTTATGCTTTATACTGGGATCACGCGGGGTTCTCTAAAAATGGTACCAGGCTCGTCGACCGAGAATTTCCGGTTCTTCTAAGGGTTTTGTGTAATCAATGCTTGGATATTATTCAAGTGGGAATCGCCATAACCCAATCACGAAGATCAGATCAGGTGGACTCAAGTCAGCTCAGCTGTAGCTTAGGTTTGCTTACTCAGAGACCCAATCTAGCAAACACCTTTACTAATACTCGTCCATGCCATGATCAGAGAGCGGCATCGCGAAGCCAGCTCAAAGAATGAAAGAAAGGCAGGGAAGACTTCTCTATTGCCAGAGAAAGAAGACCTCCGCAGTCTCGTGGCGACATTAACAGAATACAATACTGTGAAGATCCCATTCAAGCTTTGACCCTTGGCTTGCCGTTAGCCTTCGTGTTCCTCTTACGCTCTGCCTTTGCCTGAACTGCCTTCGCTTGGACCACCTTTGAATGAAACCCCCTGTGCCTGAACTGCCTTTATCTGAATTGCCTGTGCTTGAACCAGCTCCGCCCGAACTGCCTCCACCTGAACCGCCTCCGCTTGAGGCGCCTCTGCCTGAACCCCTCCTGCCTGAATTGCCTCCGCCTGAACGTCCTGTGCCTGAAGTGCCTCTACCTAACTAGTTCCGCGTGAAGTGCCACTACCTGAAGTGCCTCCGTCCGAAGTGCTGTGGTGGTGTGAGATGGATGGGCTGATGGCTTGATTGCTTTTTTCATTTGGAGTTAGGGCGTTACAGGTCTAATAGCACTATTGTGGCAACTAGGGATATAAATGCGCAGGGCTGGAGAGAAACATTGAAGGCATCAATCATCACACACCTGGAATTCATATCCTTTATACCGTTTGCTTGCTTACTTATTTATTAGCTACCTTATGAATTGCATGTTTGTTCATCGCTATATTCTGTTTCTTGTGTGATTTGCATTACTGGTCCACGCCTCTGCCACGCACGCGCCTGCGAGATGCGCAGCTGTACGGTTTCTGCACGAACGAATGCTTCCTATTCACGACGATTCTGCTCCACTCTCTGAGACCGCACAAGAGGTGAAGACTGTATAGTCTGAACCGAGATCCCCACCACAGTGCCTCTGCCCGAACCACCTCCGCCTGAACTGCCTCCGCCTGGAATGCCGAGCGTTGCAACGGACCGACTTCGATCAGCCAGCGATTCAGTTGGCTCATGCCGCGCTTCTTTGGCAGGTGTTTTTACCCTCGATATCAGAACTGGAGCTCCTATCGTCTCGTGCTCGGGTGAATGTTGCAGTCTTGGAAGACTGGGCCGCTTTTTTCTGAGCTTCAAACTTCTTACGCTCCCTCGTCTTATCCTGGATCTTGCTGTCAAGAAAGCGAATGCAGGCCTCCCACTCCAAAATTAATAGCTCTAGGCTGCTAACAGTAGCGTCTTCATTAGAGGCTTCAGTCTTGATGAGCGTAGGGTTCCCACTTTCGCCTAGAAGCTCATCATGCTGCTGTGTAATCTGTATTGAGAATGCAGTTTTGCTTCGCTCCTTCTTCTCCTTCTCTATATCTTCAGCAGTCTCTTCCAATTTTTTGATCCGGTATTTCTTGCTATCATTTTTTGTAGCTTCGCGTAAGGCATGAACTCGCGACACAAACATTGGTGGCCTCTGGGACTCCAATAATATTCCGTGCACTTTTGGCGGCTCATCGGTGCTGCCGAAGAATGCTGCCCCTTCTGTACGTCAGTATTGATCCGGTCTCGAACGCTTTCGCCCACTCACCACGCGCACGGCCTCGACCTCGCTCAAAGAAATATGTCTTCAGCCATCCTTTCGATACGGGATTTGTCCATTTATCCAGCGACCAATTTGCCGAACTCTTCTTTTGCCTCTGAATGACCCTTTTTGGCTTGGCTGAGGTTCCGAGCTATTTCTAACTCTTTTACAAGAGCTTCAATTTCGTCCTGCTTCAAATCGAATGGCTCTTCCTCTGTACGAGCAGCCGAAACAGCCTCCTTCATCTTCTCATCACGCTTCTTCTCGTCGCTACTTGGCACGCTGGGTATTTCGCGGGCTGCTTTCCATCTGAGGGCATCGATCTCATAGTGGTTTTCTACTCTATTAGGAAGCCTGAGGACTGAGGACACAAGTGGTGAAGTGCAAATGAATCTTGTAACTGAACTATCTAAGAGAAAGTGAAGGTGTGGAGGAAGAGCGGCGTAAATAGTGGGCTGTCACGTGCCAGACAGTGCCCACGTGCGCTCTTGCCGTAACATACTCCCTAGGGTTCCAAATCCGGCTTGCCGTAGGTCGTTGGTGATCGCTCGTCGGGCTTCTCTAGTCGAACATCGAGATGCCAACACAGTTCCCGCATCCCTTCGGGGTTGAAAGTTTTTCAGAGATGCTGCCTTCTGCAATTTAGCAAGTGCACCTCGGTCGGCTGTATCAAGAACATGCCAAGCCAATGTTGATATGTACAGATGTTGGTTGTGAAGCTCTTCTGCCACGGGTGGACAATTTCGCGCAGCAGGTGGTCGACATATCAATGGCAGAATTTATTAAGGTCAAGTCCTACCGACACGCAAGAGCCTAAAACTGATTGAGTTTGAGGTGAATGGAGGTGGAGGCACCTATGAAAAGGCTATGTTGAAAACGGTTTCAAGTACCGATATTCATCAAGAAACGGTATCACAGCCGCGTTAGCATCTGCCAATGAGCATTGATATCACTGATGCAATCTCAAAGTTGTTTCTCAAGATGGGGATGACATAGGGAAGAGGTATTGGCTTTCCGCATTGAGAGATCGAGAGGTGGGCTGAATCACTGCGCTTTGTGCAAACATTGCGTTGTCCTTTGTTACAAATGCCGCCTTTGTTGGCGCGTAAACTGTATCCTTTGGAACGTATAGACAGACTGAGATGATCCTTATAAATACTGTATTTGCTTCCAAATGTAATTTTCAGCACTAATATACCAGCAAAGCTCCAGAGCATGACTTCCAACAACGCAAGTCAGGTACTTTTGCAATGCACTTCTGTCACTCAACGACCGATGCTGACAGGATTCGTCCAGAATTCGCACAAAAAGAGCGCGGTAAATCGATGGCGGCTATTCACCTAGTCAAAGAACTGGCATAGGCCTTGCACAGCTGTGAAATCATCTGGCGTGTAGTGCTTGATTGGCAGGTATACCTTCACAGTTTCTGTCGAGAAACTAGACTGAACTGGAAGCGTGGGCTTTTTGACACGATTCTTGGAGGTGCGGTAGATTGCATTTTAGCTTTGGGAGTGGTTTCCATCAAAACTGGGCAAAGGCTGAGAAAGATGACCCAGAATCGTAAGCGTACTTGGGGGCTGCATTGGCTCTGCTCCGCACGTTGCTCTCTTCGAGGGCTGATTTTGCTTCGCAGCTGGCTTGCGCCGCAGCCGCTAAGCTCGAGCAGGTGAAAGAGACTTGTCTCAATGTCGTCGCATGGTTGGTGGCCCCTTGGAACTGCAGTTACGCGGACCACGCCAGCGCTGAATCGCCCGACGCCCGCCGCTAACAAGACACATGAGACGGTTGGTCCGGCATGGCGCCCTGTGCACACGAGGTCGCAGACGAACCGTGGCAGGAACCCTTCAGGACAAGGATTCACCTTATAGCTACCGCACTGTCAGCCACTTCGATGTTGGTATGTACTTCTCGCCCGCTTACGCTGCAGTAACTCAACCAATTACACTGTTCCAGCTTTTGACGTGATTTGGTAGTTGGTCGGAAAGGGCATGTACATTTAAGGCAGCTGCTTGCCCTGTTTCTGCCTGAAGATTTGGAAGATCTTTCGTAACTGCAGTGGTACTGTCGCTGTAGTAGTACTGATACCGACGATCAATGATGTCTCCAGACGACTCTGACATTCACGTCATTGCCGATTTTACCTTAAGAGGGCTTCATTTCATCGTCTTCGCAGTTTTCGCGAACTTAATCTGGACGAAATATTTTAATGGTCTGGCGCATGTTCCTGGACCTTTCTTAGCTGGTTTCACTAGCTTCTGGAAGTTCTATCTGGTATGGCAAGAAGACTATCCCTGGCGAAACGCGGCAGTTCACGAGAAATATGGCAGTCTTGTGAGGATTGGACCAACTCATGTCTCTGCTTCAAGCCCAGAAGCTGTGCAAATTATACATGTGCATAAAAAAGGGTTTCAGAAGGTTTGGCATCCTATGGCACTGATTTGGGACGATCTGGTTGACTTTGGCTGATCTTGGAAAGTCTGCCATTTACGAAATTCTGCAGCCGTCATACCAAGGGACTCATCTACACAACGTATTTTCAACCCAGGATGTACAGTATCATACGGTACTCAAAAGGAACATCGGCCCTTTGTACACCATGTCGGGAATCAGCGAGCTAGAACCCAACTTAGATCGCAGTATCTCGCTCTTCATGAACGAGCTGAGCCGCTTGACAAAGGACACATCGGCTGTAGTTGATATGAGTCCATGGCTGCAGTTTTGGGCTTTTGATGCATTGGGGGAGGTTAACTTCTCGCAGGCAATGGGATTTCTCAAGGCAGGCAAAGATATCGATGGTATTTGTAAACTCGATCATCAGATGATGTTCTATTTTGCCAAGGTAAGCGCCAGTACGGAAGCCTCTTCGAGCTGGGCTCAATCCAAGGTGTAGTGGGGCCAGATCCTATCGCTCGAAAAGCTTGTAGCTCGGTTGATGAAGTGGAGCCGCACCTTGAAGCCGAATCCACTTTACAATGTGAGATCAAGCGTATTTCATGAGGTTATAGCAACACTTACTGGTGCTTCCAAAGTTCGTCCTTGGTCTAGTACACGAACGGCTGAGGCACCCTTCGAACTCAACAGACATGTTGAATCGCTTACTGGCCCTGCACAAGAAGGATCCCGAGAAGGTCAGTCTTCGTGAAGTCATTGGTGCAGCATATATCAACGTGTACGCCACTCGCCGCTCCGTAAAGTGCATCAAAACTAAAACTCATAGTGTGACTGCCCATGACGTTGTAGCGATTGAGCTTCGAGCTATCCTTTACCATGTCGGTCGGAACCCGCAATGCTACGCGAAGTTGACTAAGGAAATTCTGGAGGCAGAAGAGGCACAGATATTGTCTTATCCTGCGAGGTATTCTGAAGTGTCAACGCTTCCCTATGTGTGAGTTCGAAAGCATACATGAGCTCCTTGTGGATCTAATGACTACTTGTAGTTCCGCTACTATTCAGGAAGCCCTTCGGATCCATCCAAGCACTGGCACTATCTTCGAGAGGTATGTCCCTGATGGAGGTGTTGTCCTTCATGGAAAGTTTATCCCCGAAGGCACGACCATCGGCTGTAATGCTTGGGTTGTCAACCGCAACAAGGAGGTTTTTGGTGAAGACGTAGAGACTTTCCGTCCTGAAAGGTGGATCGAGAACACGCCAGATAAGCTCCAGGTCATGCGCAAAACTCTGCTCACAGTAAGTGTAATTTCAGATCTTTCAATCCTCCGATGGCTGTGGTTGCTGATCTTGATGGCTCGCAAGTGGGGGGCAGGAGCGCGCGGTTGTATTGGTAAAAATCTGGCAGTAATGCAGCTTTTCAAGGTAATCGTTGAACTCTATAGAAACTTCGACATACAATTAGCTCATGCGGATAACCATTGGCGCGTCTCAGGCGGTTGGCTAACGAGGCAGACGGATATGGATATGCTACTTACACAAAGACCCGTAGAATAAGTATGCCGAGTTAAAAGTCGGGGTGGATTGCTAGATAGCTTTTAGGCGATGGACAGCGTCAGCAGGCGACTTTGCAGGTTCCCGTTCAATGACGTAAATCCTTATACACTATCGCATTTGAAGACGATCCCGGCCCGAAGCGTCTATGTTACTTCTGATGTTGACCTCCCAATACGGCAAGACGCGTGTGTGGCCAGCCAAGCCGAGGCTGGCTAATACTTCAGCGCAGCCTAACATCTCACCCAATCGCGCTGTATCGGTATAATGCTACAACCCTGCCTGGCCTGCTCGGCGGCGATGGAAAAGAAAAGTGGGCAGTTGCTTGGCATCGAAGACCTTTCATGTGCTACGGCTGCTCGGTAGATGTATGGTCTGCGCTCTCATGTTCAAGAGCTTGCATTGATTCAGTGCAACACCATACACTACTGTGTGCTGATGTTAATGAGTTGATGCGAACAACAACTGTGGCCACAGCACCAGCACGTATCAATATTTCAAGAACGCTCTCGAACGGTGCGGTGCTGAAAGTAATTTTTGGGACTTCAATAGCCTGGTGATATCGGTTTAAACCATCTCCACAGTTCTCTTAACTCTGATAACGTTCAGCGGAATAGGGATATCTTTGTTAGTGAATGATTCCTGATCTGATTGAGCGCTGGCTTCGACAGAATAAATTCTGTCTTGCGACTCGGACTGCGGCACTTTGGTAATTTCCACAATTGAGTCGAGCCTATGTGTAGCGTTGGTGCGGGTCTTGGTCCGTCGTGAAATTGTACCTGTAGCTATCTCTCCGAAGCAAAACTTCACTAACGGACCATACGTCGGAAGATTGACAGCGATCACCTCCAAAGTTACCTGAATGAACAGTAAATTTGCTCCGATTGGTCGAAGAAGCAAAGCTGGATCCGTTGCGGTCAGGCCGATTCTAATAGCAGAGATGAGACAGGCGCTTTGAGAATTACATTAGCATTTCGAAAAAGGAGGACGTGTCGACTTGAACTTACCAGCTACCGAAAGCAAACACAAAACTGAGCTGTAGCTTTCGAATAGCTTTCATTTGGAGCCTCCATACGATGGGTATTGGTAGATATACGATCATCAAGTTCGTGAACAGATCGACTGGTTCTTCAGCAAGAAAGAATTGCGCAAAATTGAAACATCTTCCAGGAGGACCGAATGGATTCCACGCCGCCGAGATGGGATCTACGCATCGAAATAGTAGTCCACAGACAACACCAATGAAGTATCCAGTACAAATAAGTGCCATGACAATGATGGTTTTCCGAACCCACGGAGTCGGGAAAAGACGCCAGTAAAATGCGAGAAGGGTATATTTTGCCGTGCCAAGGGACATTGCTGAGAGAGCTTGATCTGCATAAGCTCCCTTCAAGACATTATTCGCAGTCCGTCACAGAAGAAGCTCTAGCGATACTCGTGACTTACCTTAAGGAATGCTACCAAGACAGCTGGTGGGATATCCGTCGTCGGTATTCCATAAACGCCGAGCCTGATATCTAAAAACCGGTAATCAGATTGGTCATTTTAATTTAAAGTAAGTTCCACAAAAGAGCACTAACTTTCGATCAAAACTGCACAGACTCCAACAAAGAAGACGAAGGTAGCAAGGAGAAGATAATCATCCAGCCAGATGCCACTTCTGTTGAAGAATTTCGAGAGAAAGCGCAAAGCCACTGAGAGAGAACCGAGCACAAAGCAAGGAATAGTCAACCTGAGCGCTTCTTTGTCATACGAGTGTAGAGGGATCTTAGAATCAGAAGACATATTAGCCGTTGGCGATAAAATTTACAACACAGAATTGAGACAGGCAAGAATGGGACGGTAAGTAGTAATTACGATGAGCTGACAGTACACAACTAAGATACATACCGACCGCAAAAACGCAACTACAAGTGACTTGTGAATGTGTTGGTGGCTGAGAGGATTCGTGCCGTGAGAGGTGCATGCAAGATGCTGGGCACATTGATGCAACTGCTCGGCCCTGTGCACCACCGTGGCGACATGCATGGCGTTGGACAGGGCTGTGAAATCGACACCCCTGCCATTCATTGGGTTAGATTAGAGTATGCCTGATTTAAAGCTGTAGCATCGTCACCATTGAGCAACAAAAGATGCATACTTGATACTACTTGCTGGCTCCGCACCTGAAAGATCCCGTCCTCCCAGGATCTCCGTTAGTCCGAACGATGGGCGAATATACACTTATGGACGTACCTTCATCCAATCGTGATTCAAAGGATACAAATGTTCAAGTTGAAAGAACGAACAAGCCAGCACTAAAGGACGGCGGATCTTTTGCTTGGTTACAATGTGCCGGTGCCTTTCTTCTCTTCTTCAACTCCTGGGGTCTTGTGAACATGTTCGGTCAGTGACCTACGGGCCGCTCCCTTCCTGGTTCCTCCCGTTGCGGCCCATGCTAAGCTAAGTCAATCCTACAGGTGCTTTCCAAACTTTCTATGAAGGCGGCCCGCTGAAAGATCAGACCTCGTCACAAATCGCGTGGATCGGGTCATTGCAGGCATTCTTGTTCATCATTGGCGGCACCATCGCCGGTCCGTTCTACGACCGTGGCTACTTGCAGGCACTAGTCCGCATCGGAAGCTTTTTGGTCGTGTTCGGCATGATGATGACCAGCCTCTGTCACAAATACTGGCAATTCATCCTGGCCCAAGGCTTGACCGTCGGGTTTGGAAGCTCAGCTCTGTTTATACCCAGCATTGCCTTACTGCCTACCTATTTCGTTAAACGCAAGGCCCTTGCCACAGGCATTGCTGTTACTGGGAGCAATATCGGTACTAATATATCCGTTATTAGCGAATCCTTCTTACTGACTCTCCAACTTTTAGGTGGCATTGTATACGCCGTTATCTTCAATAAACTCGAGCCACGAGTAGGCTTCCCGTGGACCACGAGGATCATTGGATTTGTGATGCTGGTCACACTTGTCCTGCCATTGACGTGTCTGAAGATGCGTCTCAAGCCGTCTGCGGCTCGCCGATTTTTTGATGTCCAGCCGTGGACTGAACTTCCGTTTCTTACCTTTGCTTTTGCTTGTCATGTTGGTTTCACCGGTCTTTACGTACCATATTTCTTCATTCAGCCTTATGCGGTGCAAAAAGGCATCTTCAATGAAAGCGTTGCCTTCTACATCGTGCCAATCATCAATGCAGGAGCATTCGTTGGACGACTTGTGAGTGCAGCTGATGTGCCTTCGCAACACAAGAGCACTGATCAGCAAGACAGATCCTTACTTTTTCGGCCGATTATGCAGGACCTGTCAATGTGCTCATTCTATGCGCATTTGGCTGCGCTGTACTCGGATACGCATGGATTGCAATAACCTCTCCAGCTGCTGTCGTCGTCTTCGCAGTTTTGTATGGAGCATTTTCCGGAACATTTATCTCGCTTGTCTTGACGACGATAGCCGTATGGCTGTGTCCTGATATGAGCGTGCTCGGTCTTCGCATTGGCATGGTTAGCATTCCGTGCGCCTCCGGGCTGCTCATTGGGTCGCCTGTCGGAGGTGTCATAGCCAGACATGGGTGGTTGGGAGCTCAAGCATTTACTGGATCAATGCTAATGGCCTCGACGATCGGCGTGCTGGTTCTACGAGTCATGAAGAGGGGATGGAGCGTTGTTCAGAAGTGTTAGGTACTCGCCTTGTCGACTTCATTCCGATCAATCCTAGCCTTGAGCATCCCAGAATCACAGCTGGGTCTGTATTGGATGGCACCGTGACCAATACGTGGTAGGTGGAGAGATGTTAGGTACTGAATCTTTCCTAGGCGGTGCGGCTTGTGATGTGCAAAAAAAGTCCGGGAATGAATCCGAGGCTGTCTGCTCCTATCCACTCAGCTTTCAATGATAGCGATGGTTGCAGGAGCTGAGGAGTGGGATGGCTGTGGCCTTGTTAGAAAAAGCAAACATGGCGCACTTGGCTGTGTGATCTTTGCCAAAATTTGCCCCGATTAAGCTGCAACCTGCGAAAGCTGCTATAGCTACCCTGTCTCATACATGTGGCTCGTATACATGCGTCGGTTGGGTTGATGACGGCCCCCAAACTTCACGAAGGTATTTCCAGGATTGTACGTATCTTTCGGCTATCTTTTTTACTCGACGTTTCCAGGGCTCGACTCCTGGGAAAGCGGGGTAAACCAATGTTCTGGGGCCAATCCATTTATCTCGAGCATATCGCGCATGCATACGACTGTATCTCATATTTGTTTGGCTGCTTCGCATGTTCGCCAGCATGGAGTCTCAGAAGGTAAATGGACATATGGATAAAAGGCCCCGCACGGATCTGCGGAAAGGCAAAATTAACGCGACAAACCATGCCAACCTCCTCCAAGATAACGTTTGGTAAGCATTATCGCAAAATGTGCTATTGAAGGACAAGCGCCCAGCTAAGCTGCCAGGGATTGGATACACGAGGTCTCTACCGCGTCACCTATCCAGCCTGTAGTCAATCTCGGCACAAGCTTCCTGTATGTACAGAGAGAAGACATTCTCCGGAGTTCTCAGCAGCAAATAACTCCGAGTAGCGATTTTGCCCCTCCGCAATTCATTATCGAAGCGCATCGCGAAGCCCTGAGTTCCGCTGAAGGCAACCAATATGCCCCAACGATGGTTGAAATGTGTTCCAAGATGCTCACGAGGTCGTCTGACTGTCGTAGGGTACGCAGACACTCCGCAATGCGATTGCCAGGACCTGGTCGCCCTCTCAAGGTCGTGATCTTGACCCGAATACGGAAATCTGCGTCTGTAACGGGGCGCAAGAGGCCCTTTTGAGTACCATCATGGCGTTTTTGGAGCCTGGTGACGAGGTCGTTGTTTTCGAGCCAGTTTTTGAACTGTGAGTTCCCTGTGACATCTTGCAGACAGTAAGATCGAAAAGCTGATCAGAAGGAAGATACATAGCACAGCTGAAGCTGGTCGGAGCTTCCATAATCTACGTCCCTTTGCGAGCTCCAGAATGTACCGGAGAAGAGAAAATGACGGCTGAAGATTGGGTGTTCGATGCCAATGAGCTTGAAGGAGCTATTGGCAGTAGGACAAAAGCCATAGTGGGTATATTAGTTCGAACGAAACCAGTGTTAACGAATGTAGATTCTGAACAACCCGTACATTGAACCACACCCCGGCCGCATTGCGAGTATTCTGTTGATCTGACTAGGCATAATCCCCTTGGCAAGGTCTTCACGCCTGCTGAGATCCGCTTGATCGGAGATGCCTGCATATCTCATGATCTCTTGCTCATAGCCGATGAAGTCTACGAAAGAGTTGCGTTTGCTTGTGCATTCACACCAACAGCGTCTACCGACCAAAGGATCGCTACACGGACAATAACGACGATATCTTTCGGCAAGCTCTTCAATGCCACGGGATGGCGTGTTGGCTTTGCGATTGGAATCCCGGACCACATACAAGCCATTCAAACGATGCACGTTCTGCTCGCCTATGCTTCCAGCAGCCCCGCTCAAGAGGCTTGTGCAAAAGGCTTGCTGGCAGCAGAAGAGAATGGGTTTTGGGCTGAGAACCGACGCGATGTGGAAATCCAGGTGAAGAGAATCTGCGGTGTTCTCGATGATATTGGATTACCGGTGAGTCATGTGAGCTCAACCAGCTGTCGTGGAAGACACACGAGACCCAGCATGTGTGACGCTCGCAAGAAATATAATCATACGACAAACGGGTCGGGATGCGAGCTGAATGATGAGCACGCTGACGCGATTTGCGACATAGTACATTGAGCCTCTCGCAGCATACTTCATTTTTGTCAACATTAAAAAGATCCGGATACCTTCTGAATATCAGTTTCCCGAGTTAGTCATGAGGCACGGATCGAAAGACTGGAAAGTCTGCTATTTCTTGGTCAAGGATTTTGGCATCGCATCGATCCCCGGAAGCTGTAGGTCTGACAGTACTCTTACTACAATGCCCAAGTCGAACATTGAATATGACCCAGCCTGCATCTCAGTGAGCTTCTCAAGCAGAGCATGTTTCAGTTTTTTCGCGACCAAAATTTCGATCCCGGAAGGCTAACCCATCAAGCAGGTTTCTATGGGCCTAAGAATGCGCACCACGGTCAGACGTACGTCCGACTGGGAGTCTACAAATCTCATGCTAGCCTGAACCTCGCAGAGGAGCGATTGCGAAAGCTCAAAACTGTTATCGAGTGAAGATTTCCTCTCGCGGATAGAGACCAAAAGGCGTGGTCTGGGAAAACATAGAAATTGAGGAACGGCATACCATACAAATGTAGAGGAGCTGTGAGGATTCAGCGACCCGGAATAGCATAATTTCCCACATGCGGTAGGAGAGTCGTTCGGGACATTTCATGTTGGATTTCCTGTAACCGTAGCGCGGCGCCCACCAGGCAATGTAGGGCGAAAACCACAAGTTGAGTGGCTTATAAGATCCTCGACAGCAGGGAGTTGAAGAGAGGATTTCGACTTCATGGGTAGTGAATACCCTCGTAGTCCAAGCATACTGCCGCTGAGATGATGAGCAGATTTGTCTAAGTTCTCGGCTTCTAGAACCTGGAATTTCGCACGTGCTAATCGCACAAGGATGCTGGTCCAGAAGCTTGGCAGGTATATTGCATGCAAAGCATGCAGGTCAGAGGACGAGCTGGCCAATGAACGGGTCATAATTCAGCCATATGGCGGTGGTTCAACAGTGACCGAATCCTCGCATTAAGGGTAACCGTAGATAATTGGGTTGACTAATTGGGTCGACTTGGCCGTGGCTTGCGGAATGCCTCACACCTCAACCATGAACTTGCCGCGTATTGCATGTCCATGACTCGGCGTTAAGATATCAAGGCATATCTTCCGATGCATTCCAAACCTCGAGTACTAACAGGATCTGCAATGTAATACGTCGATTAGCATGCTACTACAGGCGCTGCTTCGCTTGGAACCTGAAAACTCCTCTTCGCAACCCGAGACCCGAGTAAATGTTGTACAAGGGAGTGATGTTGACGCCAGATGCGAAGTTGCGATCGATCGTGTACCTGCGGAAGAAGCAAATCAAAAATTTTGGTACAATTACGTGGGTCGCATCCTTGCAATCCTCATGCACCATGCCGGCTACCGTGAAGAATCACAGCGCAAACACTTGCGATTCTTTAAAGACAACATAGCGCCTTACTTGGGCGCACCTCCAGGCTGCTGGAAGAGCTTCATGACAGATGACGGAAATCCCATTGAGCTGAGTTGGGAATGGTCTGTGGATGATCAAAAACCAAGAGTCCGATACTCAATCGAACCCATCGGGCCGGACGCAGGAACCAAACTCGATCCTTTCAATACGGCAGTCATTCGGGACTTTGACCAAGCACTGGCGAGAGCGCTGCGAGGGGCGGACACGACTTGGTATGAGCATTTTGCCAGGCTTTTCAGTTGCAGCACGACCAATTGCATTTCCAGAGAGTCGCAAGGCCATTCGACGCATCGCTTCTACGCATTTGACCTTGTAGACAATGACATCATGGCCAAGGCTTACTTCTTCCCTGGGTTCAAGGCCCGCGAACTCGGTGTAGCAACTCTGGATCTAATTTCCCAGAGCATTTCGAGCGCTCCTCAATGGTGTTCGTACGGCGCTCGTGCCCTAGCAGACTTCCAAGCGTTCGGAGCGCAGAAGCAATTAGAATTCGACATGGTGGCGATTGATTTAGTCAAGCCTAGGGAGTCCCGCGTGAAGATCTATTATCGATGTCGTGAGACCACTTTTGAGGCTGTCGTTGATTGTTTGACGCTAGGTGGACTCCTCAGTGTTCCAACCATGTCACAGGGAATGAAGGACTTGGGAGTATTCTGGAATGCCCTGTTTCAGAAGGATGACCGGTCTCAAATACCTTTACCAGCTGTGAATCACAGAACAGCAGGAGTATTGTACAACGTCGAACTTCGGCCGGACTGCACTTCACCCATAGTCAAGTTGTATATTCCCGTGCGACATTATTGCAATACCGATCAGCACGTCGTGCAAACACTTTCATCATTCCTCCGGTCAAAGGTCAGTGATCGTTCCGTGGAAGCTTATACCACGGTCATGCAGTCCTTGTTGTAAGCTATACAACCGTTCCCGACTTCGGGCCTGCTGCTGACCAAGAGGTAGTACGCCACAGGCTATACAGGAGGATCGTGGATTGCACACCTATATTGGAGTTTCATTTCGTCGTGATGGGGGTTTACGCGTGATCACGTACCTCAACCCGCAGATCTCGAAACTTCGCTGTGGCAGATAAGTGACCCACAGCACGCGCAAAAGCACGCGAGATAATGAGAAGACATGCGTATGTCAGTATGTTGGGGGCGAAGAATTGGACTCTTCCAGCGAGGTACTTACGCGATGACATCATTTTCCATACCCCTTTTGACGTCTCCTGGATCGCCAGACTGGGGTGGTGTATTAAAGCTTATTAAGATGGCAATGGCATCTTTTCAGCCATTCGAAATCGAATCTCCTGCCTCAAAATGTGGTCGCGAAGGTTTTGCGCACCTGTAGATATGTTCGTCAGCATGTTGCTCAATAGGTATGAAAGTCCTGTAGAGCTATTGTGAATACGGGTGGAGGCGGCTCAGGAGGCCCGATGACAGTTGCACCCAGCGGAAGTAGCATTGTTACTGAATACATGCTGAAAAAAATTTCTGATTCTCTGTGTTCTCATTTGCTTAAGGTCGAAAAATCGATAGCAAGAAAGTGGGTTCGTGGTATTCTTGAATCCACTCTGGCGAACAGTCACTAATCTGCTAATCGAGGCTACTGATTTCTACCCAACGATCCAAAAAAAAATAACAATATGAATACCATGAAGTATGAATTATCGAAAATAAAGCTCGGCAAAGTCAAAATAAAATTGCCCACTCTCAGAATCGAACCGAGGATCTTATCATTATGAGTGATACGCTGTACCCCTAACGGAAGCGGGCAAACCTGATTGGTGAGGGTGAGCTTTTTATTCTATATTCATCAAACTGAAAACTATTTTCGTCTTATCCTTCAACTTTTCGTTTCGTCTATCATCTAACACCCTCTTTTTACGATGCTATTGTGATAACTCTGTTCTGCGTCAACAAGCATACAGATTATGTTTCACACACATGAACGAGTTATGTTGTGTATGAGCCTTCATGAAGCCGCTGGGTACGTTCCTTTCCTGCGTCTTCAGGGGAAAACATGCGACTTGGAGGTAGATTTGCTGTGAACAAGATATCAGATAATGGCAGGCTGTTGGTCCACGCGAAGTGGTTCTGATTCGGTTTGAACACTATCTCGCTTTGTCCAGATATGAACAAACCTGCGCCATGAGGTCCTGATCGAATGACATGATCTGATGCTCGTCACGATACCGAGAGCGGTGCTGGGCAATCATGAGTGCGAAAAGTTGATGCCACTTAATCAACAAGTATATGGAAACAGGCATTGTACGTCAACTCATTCCTAAGATTACTTTAACGAACTGGAAGGACATAATGTGCGCCAACGGTCCCGAATCAATGACTGACGATGTCAATGGCCAAGCTAGAGCATCACGACTCCATCCTCAATACCATCTCAACTCATCACATCCGTGGCAATCAAAATCTGCGACTTCCATTGCAAACAACATCGTCTTTGAGATCACTATGCCAATGACAGCTTATACCCTGAGCGTCGCCACTGTCACACCAGAGTCCACTATACACGACGGAAATACTGCCATCGCCACACACCTAACCCTCAGCAGACCATGCAGACACATTCAAGACGTGCAAATACAACACGGTTTTTGCGACTCGCCATTCCATGCAACTTCATTTCCTTCGCGGATCATTCACGAAGTCATCTTCAGCCAGCGCCAACTCTGATGCTAAAATGGGATGTGGTGTTTCGGCGATGGCCGGCTCTGGAATTCCTGTGACGGATTGGGCAGGCTTCGCAAATACGTTGTTCCGAGAACACTGCTTCTGCTACCCAATCACGCCAATTTATTCATATTCTTGGACTAAATCAATGTTCATGGTATATAAAGACTAGGAAGTAGAGCTTTTCTTTCGATTGAGCCAGCTTGGCGCAGTGGGTACGAACAATAAATTTTCTTCCAGATAAGCCTCTCTAACCACTCTGCAGTAACGCGTCGCACTTGTACGCCGAGATGCGAAGATCACTGGTTCGATTCCAGTAGTTGGCATGCATATATTCCACTGCTCGATCATCTTCTTTTTTGGGAGGGCTATTTGAGGTTTGGATGAGAGAAAGGTCTTTAGGGTTTGTTAATTCGAGGATAAAAAGTTCAGTATGCTCGGTTATATCGCAGACAGGCTCACCACATTCTCAGCCTTACGTGCACTTTACGATAAAACGGGAAAAATATTGCGAAGCCATTTCGAAGCAGATAAAAAACTCAGAAATGGAAACCGCTCAATGCAAGGGCTTTCTCGATGAGAGAAGTGAGACAAATGGCATAAACATGCGTTCATGAATATGCCAAGGTCTATGGAAGCCGTTATCTGAAGCCGGGACAGAAAGTTGAGCCAGTCATCTCTGCCTTACTCAGAGCCTTCGTCATTGAAAAGCGGGTATTTTGGCAGTGAGAAGTCATCATTACTCTCACCACTGAGTCTGCTCGCTATCCACGGACTTGTTACGATCTTGGAGAGTGCCTGTACGGAGGCTTGCAACATCCACCTCTTCCATGCCGTTCTAGGATGTGCAATGGCTGGAACAAAGGGGGGAATCTTCTGCGCCTCCTCAACAAATGGGCGAAACTTGCTTTCATAGGTCTCGAGCGCCCTTGAGGGGTTTTCATCGTCACCAAGCTTGCTCAGTTCGCCTGCAAGAACATAGGCCCCGACTATGGCCAGCGAAGTACCATTCCCTGTGAGCGGCGATGAGGTATATGCCGCATCTCCGAGGCAGACCACGCGGGATTTAGACCATTTGGACATTTTGATCTGTTGGATCACATGGAAGTAGAAGTCAGGCGCTTGGTCCATGGCGTCCAAGAGCCTCTGCGCCTGCCACCCTGCATCTGCGAACTCCTTTCTCAAGAGCTTTCCTTGCGTCTGTCTGTCGCTCCTGGATGCCTCTAGCCATGCCGTTTCTTGAGCATCATTGCAGGGCATTATGGTGAACATAGCTCGGGTAGTGCCGTGTGGGTCCGGCCTCAAGGTGATGACCCTCGACCCGAGAGCCACGTAGACGTTCCACCAATCGTTATCGCTGGGCAGGCGCGGAATGGTATAGTAGACGGCGTACATGCCTGAATGGACCACTTTGACATGCTCGGGAGGGAAGCACTGTTTTCGCACCTTTGACCACTGACCGTCCGTTGCGACTAAGAGGTCAAACTCCTGGACGTCCCCATTACTCAATCGGACCTCGACAGTATCCTTGTCGTTTGAAATGATCTCCTTGACTGTGGTACTGAACAAGTAGTCGACGTTCGGATGATCCTTCGTGGCCTTGTGGAGGATCGCCGCCAAGTCTCCCCGAAGGATCTCGAATTCCGAGGTTAAGCTCGCAGTGGAGCCACCCGTGATAGGAAAGGGTGCAAATGGTTGTCCATTTGAGTCGATGAATTGTGTACCTTTTTCCGTCGTGTTGTATCGTCGAACTTGATCCACGAGCCCCATTTTCTTCATAACCGTGACTGCGCTGCCTTTGAGATCAACGTTCTGTCCATGGGGGAAGAGAGCGTGGCTCTTCTCGAGGATTGTGATGTGTGCGCCAGTCTTTGACAGGAACCATGCCAGCGTAGGCCCAGCGACACCTGCACCGCTGACTAGGACGCGCATGATAAGCTTCAAGGTGGTCGCAAGCGTAAGGGAAAGGCTGGGCCTTCGAATAATGGAGTCGATGGATGTTCTGAAGTGGAGGCGCGCATTTTCGTTCTTAAATAACCTTCAATTAAGCGGTGCTATGGAGGAAAGAGGCTTCGGATTCGGAGCGTAAGTTAAGGCCTGCAGAGGTTTGGAGTCGGGTTGTGCAGTTCGGGTGCTTTTCGATTCGGGCGTCGTCCAGTTCGGGCAACGAACTCTACGACCAATCAGAACCCACGCATTGATTTGCCATCTCTACCCATCTCCTTTCAGCCACTTTCCTGGGCTATCGCGTCCAGATATCATGAAGACTATAGCTTCCTCTTCCTCCAAAAAGCCTAGCAGGCCCACCTATTCCTGCGTCCGCTGTGCTGACCGAAAAGTCAAATGCGACCGACAGCGACCCTGCAGTGCTTGCGTCAAGCATAATGTTGATTGCACCTTCACCCCCTCACAGCCACCTCGAAAGAGACATAAGCGTGTCAAAGTCCAAATTCTCGTTGACAGGCTTAGACAGTATGAGGCTCTTCTTCAAGAGCAAGGCATCGACCCAAACAAGCTGCTGGGTACACCCGACAAGGAGTTACGCGGCGGATTAAGCCATGCAGGGGCGGTGGGCCCGAAAGAGTCCCAATTGCAGTCTCCTTCCTCTCTTGAGTCTGAGCCAAACCAATATATCTACAAGATAAAATCAGTTGACGGTCAAGTGCGCTCCAAGTTTGTTGAGAAGTGAGTTCTTTCGCATCTGTATGGCTATATGCTGAACATGTACCCAGTAGCTTATGGACGAGAGTGGTAGAAGAGGTGAGTTGCATAAGTTGATCCCCATGGGTAGCCTAGCCAGTATGCTCGATTGTGGATGACCACCAATGACTTCCTTAGTCACACAACTCCCAGGACATTTTGGAAGACTCAAATGATTCGAGTGAGCTGGAAGCATCCGATGATGATTTTAGTTTTGTGCTCAGCAGGCAACCAAATTCCAGCATCAGGCCCGGCCATCCGCCATCCGATCGCATATATCAATTGTGGGAGATTTTCATAGACAATGTCGACCCTCTGACCAAGGTCGTACATGTCCCTACATTACGACCGGCAATTCAGAAAGCTGCGAGCAATGTTCGGGCTATACCACGCAGCCTGGAAGCGCTCATGTTTGCTATCTACGGTGTCGCCGTCATGTCACTGACAAATGACGAGTGCGAACATCGATTTTCTGAGCCGCGCAGAGCCCTGCTATCAAAGTATATGTCGGCCACAGCAGCAGCATTGTCGCGAGCCAAGTTTATGGAAACCGCCAGCCTCGTTGTTCTTCAAGCATTGGTGCTTCATCTCCTCTCAGCGCGAGACAGCTATCACCCACGTGCTGTTTGGACCTTAACAGGCGTGGCTATTCGCATCGCTCAGGGCATGGGCCTTGAGCGTGACGGAATACACTTAGACCTGCCTCTTTTTGAAACCGAGATGCGAAGACGCGTTTGGTGGCAGTTGAAATTGCATGACTTCCGCGCCGCTGAACTTTGTGGTCTCGCCAAGTTTCGAGACCTCGACATGGGTGCCGAGAGCACGAAATGGCCAACCAACGTCAATGATGATCAGCTCTATCCAGGCATGGATTCACTTAGAGTCGAGCCAGATACATTGACGGATGCCGTCTTTGTTGCTTTCCGGTGTGAACTTGCCAACTTTGCTGCAGGTCGTATCGCCACGCTCCGCCAGCAAGGAAAGAATGCCAGTCAATGGACTCTCGATTCGCCAGGGAGCGACAAACCGGAAATTGAAAAAGCTTTAAGAGAGCTCGAAGCAACCCTCGAGACGAAATACCTACGCTATTGTGACCCTTCTCAGCCGTTGCACCTCGTAACAATGCTGGTGGCTAGGTATGGCATGAATGTCATCCGCTTCTTAACGCACCACCCACGAAGATGGGTCAGTATGGAGCAAACTCCGCTTCATGAGCGTGAATTTATTTGGGAAGTCAGTATCAAGCTTCTCGAGCAGCACGATATTGTGCAATCAAATCCCCTGCTTAAGCAATTTGCATGGCATGCAGCATATTTCCGGCACTGGCACGCTTTCATTCATGTACTTGATATACTCCGAGCCGATCCGGTCAAGACAGACGCCGACAAAGCATGGCAGCTTGTTGGCAATACATACCAAAACACCCCAGACATGGTTTTGGACATGAAGAAGCCTATCCATGTAGCCGTGGGCAATCTCTGCTTAAAAGCATACAGTGAACGCGAAACTGCATTACAGAACCGAAACGTAGATCCTCCGCCTACACCGGAATTTGTCTTGCAGCTACGCCAACAACGTGAGATGGCAAAGGCTAAAAGACAAGCGCGAAATGTAAAGCGTAGTCGTCCAGAGGATTTAGTCAGCTACGCTCAGGCAAATGCTCACAACATGGACCCAAGTCCAGATTCCGGTGTTACCTGTGTAGTTGAAGCATTGGAATCTGGATATCCTCAGCAGAGCAGAACGTCACATCTGCCAGGTCTTGGTGGAACTGGCGACGTCATTGAGAACGACCCATTTTGTCTCATTGATGCATTTCATGGCAGCCAGGCCGGCAACTTCGACATCGACGCAGATTTTTTGCTGGCTCAGGACTACGGTATGGAAGGAAATGTTACTGAAACCACCACTTGGGAACAATGGGACGCTTGGCTTACCGAATCCAACATGCTGCGACCTCTCTCGTCAACGAGCTTCGAGTCTCCAGTGTATAAATAGTTATTTCATCGTAATTTTAAGCCTGCCGATTGGTGGCATAATAGATAATCCAATGAGTTTGGCAGCGACTTCAGTACCTAGCAGGTTAAGCAGCGGATTAAGCAATAAATTCAGTAGCATATCGAACGATAGAATAGGTCTATCTATGGGTAGACATGCTCACGCTAACTTCATTGCAGATCTCGCTGCTTGGCTCGCTGTTCGCTGCTCAATGTACTGCTCAACTATTCACTGCCGGAGTTCCTTGCTCAAATGGCCCCTTGATTTGCTGCTTAGCTACAGCTCTCTGCTCAACTTGTCGCTTCACTCAACGCTGAGTAGGCCAAATAGTATGCAGAAGATTGCTACCTTGTTCCTCGAAGAGAAAACTACATACTCGTCTGTGGACGTTTATGCAGGCCCAGGAAAAGTGGTACAGCAAACTTGGTGCGAAGGAGCCCAAAGGATAATACACCAAAAACAAAGGGTCACAACTCAGAAAAGAAAAAAGAGGGGAAAAAGATACCACAACTGCCTCGGAAAGCTTTTATTTTGAAACAAGATTTAGAGCCGAGAAAGTCCCAATCTGTTCATCTCCACTTACTTTCAGTAAAGATGTGTGAAGGTTATTGCAATATAGGTAGATTTCATCGTACAAGTATCGTAACGAAGGAAGTGGAACAACACAGACCATTTACGCGATTGACGGGAAAAGTTGCACATTAGGTACAAAACCTGTTATAATATTCGAGTAATGAGTTGAGGAGATCCTCAAATAGAATAAAGGTAATAATAAACGCACAAAGTTATCACTTTTGTATCTCAGTTTCCTGCTTGGTTGAGGCGAGGGGCAACCTTTCGCGCGGCTCTTGCGTGAATGGTCTGTGTTATTCCATTGCTGTTGCTGCAACCCATAACCAACTCTCTCCGCCGCCTGCTTCCTCCCTTCTCCTCTCTCCGTGTTCATACAGTGTCTCCTCTTCCAAGCCACTATGGATGGCCTTGAAGACTTTGAGCTACTAGGTCTAGTCTCAAAGGTCACCTCAGAAATCAACAATCATCTGGGCATCAGCGAAACGACCCTCGCGGAGTTTGTCATAGACCAACATACAAAATGCCAATCCATCGCCGAGTTCAAGACGAAGTTGGCAGAGATGGGCGCGGAGTTTCCTCAAAGTCTCATCGAAAGCATCGATCGGCTAGTCACCGCATTACACCCCAAAAACAAGGCCAAGAGGAACGGAGCATCAAGCGCAAATGGATATGGAGAGTTGGCAGATGATCGCGACAAAAAAGCGAAGGTCTTCAAGGGACTTGTGATCCCGGATAAAGAACAGTCATGGAAAGAAACTGAAGCCACGAAGGGCGGGTCCAATGGGTCCCTGGAACAAGAGGCAAAGCTAGATGCGATGGACGATACTTTCGCTATGTTGGAAGGCCTCGCAGCCAAAGCAAATGGGTCCAAGCCGAGTCGTAAGCGCAGCGTCAGTCCTGTAGAAGATGAGGGTCGTGGAAGAGATCGGAGCAAGAGGCATCGCTACAGCTCTGAATCCAGGTCGCGGAGTCGGAGAAGACACAGGAGAGGCGATCGTGGCGAACGGGGCTCATACGAGGATGAATTTGGTCGAACGCGAAAAGTAGAGTCACGGCATGACTTGGATCATAAGCAGCGACGGGGTCGGGACCGAGATGATCGCCTCAAAAGACCACCCACACCCGAGATGGACGAAGAGCCAATAATTTTCAAAGTTTATGACGGTCGCATTACTGGGGTCAAGGATTTTGGCGTCTTCGTCAACTTGAAAGGCGTGAGAGGAAAGGTGGACGGTCTCGTCCACATTTCAGCCATGCAAGAGGGTGCAAGAGTCAATCATCCCTCCGATTTGGTCTCTCGAAATCAAGAAGTCAAGGTCAAAGTTTTGCGCACAGAAAACGGCAAGACAAGTCTATCGATGAAGGAAGTTGATCAAGTTACAGGACGAGATCTTGCTCCCCAAAAGCGTCTCGCTTCGGGAGCAAACATGGAGGGTCTGGGTGGACAATTGAATAGCAACGACAGATTTGGCAATCTGAGCTCCGAAGTCCCAGTCATTGAGAATGGCATGGACGGCCGTTCCAAGAAGCCCAAAAAGCGGATGACATCGCCCGAGAGATGGGAGATCAAGCAGCTCATTGCATCCGGTGCAGTATCTGCTCAAGATTATCCTGACATCGATGAAGTTTACAACGAAAACGTCAACGAGAAAGGCGAGATTGAGGAGGAGCAAGATATTGATATTGAGGTTCGAGAGGAGGAGCCACCATTCTTACAGGGGCAGACTAAACAATCTCTTGATCTGTCCCCGATACGAGTTGTCAAAGCGCCTGACGGATCGCTGAATAGAGCGGCGATGTCTGGAGATACTCTTGCCCGAGAACGTCGCGACCTACGTCAACAGGAAGCTCAAGATAAAGCAGCACAAGAAGCGTCTAAAGTCGATTTGAATGCACAGTGGAATGATCCGATGGTAACGGCAGAACAAAGGAAGTTTGCGAGCGACCTGCGACAGTCTCGCAACGACAAAGGCGCCGAGCCTATACCAGAATGGAAGCGTCTCGTGCAAGGAAAAGAGCAGTCATATGGCAAGCGAACAAACCTATCAATCAAAGAACAACGGGAATCACTCCCAGTCTACAAATTTCGGAAGCAAATACTGGAAGCTGTGGAGCAGTATCAGTTGCTGATCGTTGTCGGCGATACAGGCTCTGGCAAAACCACACAACTGACGCAGTACCTGGCGGAAGCCGGCTATGCAAACGAAGGCATGATTGGCTGTACACAGCCTCGTCGAGTCGCTGCTATGTCCGTGGCTGCACGCGTTGCAGAAGAAGTTGGCTGCAAGCTGGGCAGCGAAGTTGGCTACACGATCCGATTTGAGGACAACACAAGCTCAGACACCAGGATCAAGTACATGACTGATGGAATCATGCAGCGCGAGATCCTTCTCGATCCGCTTCTCAACAAATACTCGGTAATCATGTTGGACGAAGCCCACGAGCGCACAATTGCAACAGACGTTTTGTTTGGTCTACTCAAAAAAACGCTGAAGCGCAGACCCGACCTCAAATTGATCGTCACGTCAGCTACTTTGGATGCCGACAAGTTTTCTGAATATTTCAACAAGTGCCCGATTCTATCAATTCCAGGCCGTACATACCCCGTTGAAATCATGTACTCAAAGGAACCGGAATCGGACTATCTCGATGCTGCCCTCGTCACCGTCATGCAAATACATCTTACCGAGCCCGTTGGCGACATCTTGCTTTTTCTTACAGGAAAGGAAGAGATTGACACGAGCTGTGAGATTCTCTATGAGCGGATGAAAGCGCTTGGACCGAGTGTACCGGAGCTCATGATTCTTCCAATCTACGGCGCTCTGCCGAGTGAAGTAGCCAGCCGTGTCTTTGAACCGGCGCCGCCTGGCAGCAGAAAGGTCGTCATTGCGACAAACATAGCAGAAACCTCCATCACCATTGATGGCATTTACTACGTGGTTGATCCGGGTTTCTCCAAGCAGAAGGCTTATGATGCAAAATTGGGCATGGATCGACTTCAGGTAACCCCCATTTCCCAAGCCCAGGCCAAGCAAAGGGCAGGACGTGCAGGAAGGACAGGTCCAGGCAAATGCTTCCGGCTGTATACCGAAAGCGCCTTTCAATCTGAGATGTTGCCCACTACCATCCCGGAGATTCAACGGCAAAACTTGGCAAATACGATTTTGATGTTGAAGGCTATGGGCATTAATGACCTATTACACTTTGACTTTATGGATCCTCCTCCGACCAATACCATGCTTACGGCACTGGAAGAGCTCTATGCGTTGTCCGCCCTCGACGACGACGGTCTACTCACCCGTCTGGGACGCCAAATGGCTGATTTCCCAATGGACCCATCGCTCGCCAAATCATTAATCATTTCTGCAAGTCTCGGCTGTTCCGAAGAGCTCCTTACGATTGTTGCAATGATTTCCGCTGTCCAGACCGTCTTCCACAGACCAAAGGACAAGCAGCAACAAGCCGACCAGAAGAAGTCTAAATTTCATGATCCGGCTGGTGACCATCTTACCCTGCTTAACGTCTACAACGCCTGGAAATATAGCAAATACTCCACACCATGGTGTTTCGAGAACTTTATCCAGCCTCGGTCCATGAAACGAGCCCAAGACGTGAGGAACCAACTAGTAGAGATATTGAAACGACATAGGCACGATATCATCTCCTGCGGTCGAGATACCACCAAAGTCCGCCAAGCTCTCTGCTCTGGCTTCTTCCGGAATTCGGCTCGGAAAGATCCGCAGGAAGGATACAAAACACTTGTGGAGGGCACGCCGGTCTATATGCATCCCGCTTCTGCGCTGTTTGGGAAGCCGGCCGAGCATGTCATTTATCACGAATTAGTAGAGACTACAAAGGAATACATGCATAATGTCACTGCCATTGAGCCGAAATGGCTGGTGGAGGCGGCCCCAACATTTTTCAAGGTTGCTGGAGTCAATCAGCTGAGCAAGCGGAAGCAAGCTGAGAGAATTCAACCTTTGCACAATCGGTTTGCTGGGGAGGACGACTGGAGGCTTTCTGCGCAAAGAAGGCAGGGTAGAGGTGGAGGTGGTACGTGGGGGTAGTGCCCCAAGTGAAATTGTAGGGGTTAATATGGTAGCTAAAATTTGGAGCGATTTATATAAAATCAGGATTTGCGCTACATTTTTGATGTGAGACAATACAATTTAGACCTAGACTTCTAGCTTACGTGAATGTTCGAGGTTTCAGTCGTAGGGCACCCCACCAAAACCACAGCCAGCACGCTTGCGTTTGTAGCCGTCTAAAGATTTGACCATGAATAGCAATTCGTAGTTTAATTCAAAGCAAGCCGTGTCTCTCATCTCTCTCTATACGCATGGTCATCGGAGAAGTGGCAGGCACGGAAGACGACAACGCCAGGATCTGACAATGCGTACTTGTGCCAGATTCATTTTTCGCGGGTGCAGAGAGGATGATAGGTTCTCCGAAGCCTACCAGTGCTTTGTGAAATATTTTGATACTGATCTCCGCCAAGCTGTTATCGTCGAAAAGGACGATATCGGCGGCTTGAGCAAGCAATGGGACAAAAGCAAAGGCTGTCCAAACACGAATCCCTCAAAGAAGCCCTTCAGCAGGGCGGACCTTTCACGTCATGGCCGTCCGTTATAGGACGTGTATAGTTGCAAGTAGCGGGACCGGGGACGCCTGCCCTGTAGAAGTAGTGAGAGCGTCAGGGATATGTTTACAAATCAAGTTATACCGACTGTATATAGAATACCTTATGATTGATGAGGAAGTGAAGATGTGGAAACCTCTCCACCTCTTCGCTCATGGGGTGTTGCTTCAGAAGAATTGTCGTGCCAGACACTAGGAGTCTAGATTCAAGGCCCAAGGACCACCATCAAATTATAACTATTGCTCTGCTGACGTATTTTGCATAGAAAGGATTGGATACATTCAACTGGAGCATTTGGATGAGGATCCCTTCAATCCAATAGATCACTTATTGGCCTGGACTCCAATACTTTCTTCCATTATCCCCTTATGTGTCTGTATTCGTTCTCACGTACTTGTCGTCTGGGTTCTAACAAGCGACAGCTCCATGATCCAAATTTAAAGATGATGGAGGATCTATATATGATGCTTGTTTGGAGTTACCGCCCCCGAGGTTGGTTGGCATCAGACAGATGAAGGATGCAGTGACATGGATGCCGTCGCAACTGCTCGGGCTCGGGCCGCTCAAGTGGGTGCTCATCTTGCAGATTCTGCAAGTGCATATCTGCATCTCAATAATTCGCGCTTTTCGTCTGCAGGGGCTTTGGAAGATTATCTGCTCATCGTTCCGTCAGGACCATGTCCGTGGCGGAGAAACGGGCACTGTGAAAACGGACATTGCTATTTTTCTCTTCCACTGGGCGCGGATTAGACCAGGACATCGCCAAGGGCTGCCAAGGAGGACTCAGGGGTGAAGTTGATTCCATTCTAGCCGGGTGAGGCTCTCATCCAGTGTGCACCGAAGCGGCGGGCGAAGCGGTCGATTGGCTTGGCGCTAGACATTCTGAAACCACCTTCTCCGTCTCCTTCCCCACAGAACCCGCCCACGACGCAACGCATCCGCGACGCTGACGGTCAGGTCTGACGGTTTCGCGCCCATGCCCGCCGCCTCGTGTGCTTCACCATGAGCCATAGACTTCTCTCAGGCCTGCTGCCGGGCCACGCACTGGCGCTAGGAAGGCCCTTCTCCCGACGAAGCGCCCACGGTGGGAGGCCGACTACCGCCGGACATTTTTTGTGCCGGCGAGCCCGTTCGAGCTTCACGTCAGGCATACAATGTCTGGACTGGAGCGGGCTGCTACCGTGCCTGCCGCGGCCATTGTCGTCCGTCTACTGGGCTGGCTGCGGCCAAGCTTCGCTAGAGCTTCCAGCGTGCGCCAGAGGTGGTGTCGCAGCCGCCGCGGGCCTGTCGCTGGTCGACCAAAAGCGTAATTGCTGGATCCCCACCTTACGTAGACCCGGTCCCTTTGGTCGTTTGCAGTGGGGGAAGGCCAGCCGAAAACAATGAAGCAGCTAGCCCTTGAATTTGGGAATGTGAAGCAGCCGTGCCCTAGTCAGGAGCTGGAAACGCGGCCTGGGCACCCAAACATTCACGTTCTTTAAAAAAGAGTAGAGCCCAGTTTCCTACAAGTCATCATTCTGCCGCGTTTCTTCTCCTTCTTCCCCCCCTCCCTCCCTCTACATTCACTACTGGCAGGCCCGCCCTAGTTTGACAGTCTTTCCCTTGAGTCACCGGGCCTTAACTGTGCCCGCGTCACTGTTCATATACATATTCGATTCACTTCGTGTCTTCGGGCATTAGTACTATTTAACTACGGCTGCAGGACAGCGTTCATCTACCATGCCTTCTTTTCAATCCGCCCTCGCTCTCACGACGCTCGTTACCTCTGCACTGGCTGCCCCGGCACCAGCAGCAGCACCCTTGGTCCCAAGATCATTCGAAGTTCCTCGGGTCCGAAATGTGAACGCACCACCGCGTGATGGCTCTGCTGCCATGGCCAAGGCCTTCAGCAAGTATGGATGGGGAACCATTGGAGCCCAGAAGGCTAAGGGTATGACGGGTGCATCCATGGCTGGTGCTGGTGCTGGTGCTGGTTCTGTCCAAGGGGCAGGCAATGGAACCACTGGCAAGGGGGATGATGGATCTGTCACCACTGCTTCAGCAAACATGGGCGCCGAGTTCTTGTCTCCTGTGACGATTGGTAATCAGCAGTTCAACATGGATTTTGACACTGGATCTTCCGATCTGTAAGAACAGCACTGATATCTCGATTGTGGTTTTATACGGTTGACTGACCATGTTCACAGCTGGGTCTTCACCAACATGCTGCCTCAACAAAGCGTCGGACAGCACTCCACATTCGTTGCCAATAAATCGCCTTCGTTCAAGCAGCTGCAAGGCGCTACCTGGCAAATCTCCTACGGTGACGGGTCCGGTGCTGCAGGTATTGTCGGAACCGACACAGTCAATATTGGCGGTGCCACTGTTACGAACCAAGCCGTTGAGCAAGCGACTGCAGTCTCGCAATCTTTTGTTCAAGATATGGCAAACGACGGTCTTGTTGGTCTTGCTTTCAGCCAGCTCAACACCGTCAAGCCCCAGCAGCAGAAGACTTTCTTTGCCAACGTCATGCCCATGCTCGACCAGCCGCTCTTCACTGCCAACTTGAAGAACGACTCTACGGGTAAATACCAATTCGGCACCGTCGACCAAACCGCCTTCACCGGTGGCCAACTGAACTGGGCTCCCGTCGACTCTTCCCAGGGATTCTGGCAGATCCAGTCCAACTCGTTCGCAGTTGGCAACCAGCTGATGCAGAACCCCAGCGCCACTCCCGCCATTGCTGGTGCGTTTCTCACCAATATTTTTTCTCATCTCCTCCACAAAAACTAACGCACAACTCACAGACACCGGAACCTCCCTCCTCATCGTCGACGACATGGTCGCCCAGGCCTACTACTCCCAAGTCCCCGGCGCCCAACTCAACCAGCAAGCCGGCGGCTTCACCTACCCCTGCTCCACCACGCCGCCCAACTTCTCCGTCGCCATCGGCAACGGCGGCTACATGGCCACTGTGCCCGGCAACATGATCACCTTCGCCCAGGTCGACGCGGCCACGTGCTTCGGCGGCGTGCAGTCCAACATGGGCGCACCCATGCAGATCTACGGCGACACCATGTTCAAGGCGCAGTTCGTCGCCTTTAACGGCGGTAACATGAGCCTGGGCGTGGCGCCCAAGGCGGGCGTCTTTGGCAATTGACTAGATGGCAGCGACCAGCAGAAGGGGAGCACGAACACGCGGGCCAGTTCGGCGGCGCGGGGGATGGGGGCGGCGGAAAAGCTGTCTC